>JAANDG010000294.1:0-174782 GCA_036852015.1 Pelodera strongyloides
CTGAAGCTGCTCCAATGCCAATTCCCCGAGAAGACGCGGTTCTCGGAGTTGAACAAGGGAGCACCCCAAGTCTCAACATATTTCTAAGCTCAAACAAATACAAAGTTCACCTCAAACAATGCCAAAAACCTGAAGCTGCTCCAATGCCAATTCCCCGAGAAGACGCGGTTCTCGGACGTTGAACAAGGGAGCACCCAAGTCTCAACATATTGCTAAGCTCAGACAAATACAAAGTTCACCCTTCACTCAGTGTTGCAAACAAATTTTCATAAAATCAAATAATGGTGCACAACTAACCAAATCTATGCAGCAGCAGATGGGATTCCTCATTGGCGACAAACGGGATGGGATCTTACGTCGAGAAGATGCATCGAAGCCTCATCGTCCAACGAAGTCAATGAAAGCAAAGAATAGCAGAACAACAACGGCAAAGTACTCTCGCTCTCTGTCCTACTTCTAACTAAACCCAAAACATAATACTAAATCTCAGATGGATCTCGACGGTCAACGTTCACCCTCAAACAATGCCAACACCTGAAGCTGCTCCAATGCCAATCCCCCGAGAAGACGCGGTTCTCGGAGTTGAACAAGGGAGACCCCAAGAGCTCAAACAAAACAAAGTTCACCCTCAAACAAGGCCAAAACCTGAAGCTGCTCCAATGAGAAGCATTGAAAAGGGAGCACCCCAAGTCTCAACATATTTCTAAGCTCAAACAAAACAAAGTTCACCCTCAAACAATGAAAACGAAGCTGCTCCAATGCCAATTCCCCGAGAGACGCGGTCTCGGAGGTGAACAAGGGAGCACCCAAGTCTCAAATATTGCTAAGCTCAGACAAATACAAAGTTCACCCTTCACTCAGTGTTGCAAACAAATTTTCATAAAATCAAATAATGGTGCACACTAACCAAATCTATGCAGCAGCAGATGGGATTCCTCATTGGCGACAAACGGGATGGGATCTTACGTCGAGAAGATGCATCGAAGCCTCATCGTCCAACGAAGTCAATGAAAGCAAAGAATAGCAGAACAACAACGGCAAATACTCTCGCTCTCTGTCCTCTTCTAAACTAAACCCAAAAAAAAAAAAAAAAAAAAAAAAAAAAAAAAAAAAAAAAAAAAAAAAAAAAACATGCCAAACCTGAGCTGTCCAAGCCAATTCCCCGAGAAGACGCGGTTCTCGGAGTTGAACAAGGGGCACCAAGTCTCAACATATTCTAGCTCAAACAAATACAAAGTCGCCAAAACCTGAGCTGCCCAATGTCAACCCCGTCCACAAGGTCAACAATTCCAAAAACACTGAAGCTGCTCCAATGCAATTCCCCGAAAGACACGGTTCACGGTTGAACAAGGGATACCCAAGTCTCAACATATTTCTAAGCTCAAAACAAATACAAGTTCACCCTCAAACAATGCCAAAACCTGAAGCTGCTCCAAGCCAATTCCCCGAGAAGACGCGGTTCTCGGAGTTGAACAAGGGAGCACCCCAGTCTCAACATATTTCTAAGCTCAACAAATACAAAGTTCACCCTTCACTCAGTGTTGCAAACAATTTTCATAAAATCAAATAAGGTGCACACTAACCAAATCTATGCAGCAGCAGATGGGATTCCTCATTGGCGACAAACGGGATGGGATCTTACGTCGATAAGATGCATCGAAGCCTCATCGTCCAACGAAGTCAATGAAAGCAAAGAATAGCAGAACAACAACGGCAAAGTACTCTCGCTCTCTGTCCACTTCTAACTAAACCCAAAACATAATAACTAAATCTCAGATCGATCTCGACGGTCAACGTTCACCCACAAAAAACCTGAAATGCCAGAACCCGAAGCCTCCAAGGCCAATTCCCCGAGAAGACGCGGTTCTCGGGTTGAACAAGGGAGCACCCAAGTCTAACATATTTCTAAGCTCAACAAATACAAAATTCCAACCTTCACTCAGGTTGCAAACAAATTTTCATAAAATCAAATAGGTGCACACTAACCAAATTATGCAGCAGCAGATGGGATTCCCATTGGCGACAAACGGGATGGGATCTTACGTCGAGAAGATGCATCGAAGCCTCATCGTCCAACGAAGTCAATGAAAGCAAAGAATAGCAGAACAACAACGGCAAAGCTACTCTTGCTAATGAAAACCTCAAATAAGAGGTCCGTTTTGGAATGCTGATTAAAGAAAGAAGGAAAATATTCGAACAAAAAGTTGAAGGACACAGACGCATATCCTAGTAGGACACAGAATTATTTCAAAGAAGTCGGCTAAATTTATAAGTAAGCTAGAATTAGGGTAACAACGGCAAAAGACCATAATACTCACCACATTCCCTCCTCCCTTCTATTCTTTTCCCTCGGCCTTTCTCTGCTCCTGAAGTGCGGCTTCTTCTTCCGCTTGTTTCGCATCAGCAAGTTGCTCAAGTTGATCTTCTACGTCGTCATCAATATATTGCAGCTAAAATTCTTTCATAAAATACAATCCATCACACTTTTATACTTCAACTGAGTGTTGGCACTTAGAGCGCATTGTCAACTTATCTGAACAAATAATAAGCTGTTGGTAAAAGAAACGCTCTCAAATTGTAAAATTATGTATGGCCCATTTATGTATAGCGACAACACACTGTACAGCCAGAGAAGACTAGGAATCTTCTGGTATTTTAAAGAACACACCTCCTCTAAACCTTTCATTGCATGCTGACTCATTTGATTGTGTGCGTGCCGTAATATCGTCCAGTACAATTGCTCATCGTCTGTGAATTCAAATCCAAACGACGAAAAGTTTGCAATCGGAATTTAACGCGTGGTTGTAACACGCAACACCTAGAAGTACACCTAGAAGTACGGGGGACACCTAGAAGTATAGTGTAAAGTTGGAAAATAGAGAGAGAAACATAGCGAGGGAAAGCAGAGAGGGAAAATAGAGAGAGAAACAGAGAGAGAAGGAAGGTAGAGACAGAAATATTCCCTCTCTCTCTCTCTCTGTTAGAGAAAATGAGCCGTGCGACGTCGCGCGCGGCGGAACAGCGTCGCGTCGCGGCTATGCGCCCCTCTTCTAAGATTACACCGTTTTGTCTAACTGGAGACAACCCCTTGATCAGAAGACTCAACGAGTCATCTAGCGTCCTCGAGCAAGCCGAGTAATCAGCTATTGTCAACCACGGTGAACCAACACACGTGATATGTTCGAATAACATGGCATAAACTGCAGCGCACAAGTACACCGCATACTATGCGTAGAATTCCATACAAAATTGAGACTATATTTGGCGAGCCCGGAGTGAATGGCGTATTGGACGAGTGAGTAGTAAAAAAAAAATCAATGACTTACTAATTAAAGGAAAAACACGTGTCTAAATAGATGTTAAGTAGTGATAGTGGCACTGTGAGTACGGCTAGGAGTAGGGGGCATGGCTGACCCCGGTATGCTGATTTTCTTGCCCGAGGCTAGATTTGTCTTATATGTATGTGTGTGATTTGAATCTAAAATTAGCATTTGGGGGAATTGCAGCAAAAGGAAAAAGTATATTACTGGAAGAGAACGCAGAACAATATATTGGCTACGAAGTAGTATCTGCAATGGCCCCTATATTTCTTAGAAATATCTATTCAAATAAAAAGAGAGAGGAGTGGAGAAAGAAAGTAAAGTGACAATTTGTCGACAGAAGCATATGGTTTACATTATAGTGAGTAATTCAACAAACCTAATATGTAAGTGGTTCTTGTCTAGCTAATTTTTGAAGAACATTTTGTATAATTACACCATTCTAACTTTGAACATTGGGCTAAACAGAGATGGTGTGCTGTGCAAACAGGACCAAGTTTATTGTAGCCATACAGTAAGCTATGTATACGTTACTAGAATGGAGCCCTAATTACTGATATAAAAGGGCAGGGCTTAATCTTTCTATGTCTGGATAATAATATTTTATCTATAGTTCGATATAATTCTCTTAATTCTACACATTCTACATCATAATGCATATTATTCAAATATTGGGCGCCAAAGAGTCGGCGTCGGTTTTTTTGTGACAGTTCAGCAACGGAAGTCTGTATTTTCGTATTAGTCCATTCGGTGTAGGGTTTTCCTCTGTGTCTCTTACGGACTATGGGACCCTGTGCTCTACTCAAGTGTACGTAGATCTAAATCCTGGCTTTTCGGTTTTGTGCGTTTCTGAGATTTCGGAGTTGTGGTGTATGCATATGCACACTACCCGTACTTACACACAGGTGGGTATAAAACCGCAGGGCCGCAGTCCATCGGCCTGCGTCACGGTTGAAGTCAAATTTTTACATGTAACCTCAACGCGCTTAAATTAATAAGTATTAATTTTGCAATGCTTTGCATCATGCGATTCTTTTCTCGAGACAGGTCTAAATTAACCTAAATTTGTGTACTTTGACATCTTAATACACACTTTTTAGTTCGCGGCTCACCGATGACTCGGAGGACTCAGTTGACACATAGATGACACAGAATACAGCTGTGGGAGAAAAATTGAGTGTGGCTACGGCTGATTGAGTGTGGCTTCTTGTGAGCTTGATGAAGAATACTACGGCCGAACAAATGGGTTTCAACTGATTAAACAGGGTTACTGCGCTACGAGAGGGAATTGTTTCTTTAGTTGTCAAAAGGAAACACTATTTTGGACTATGATTATTTTACCTTGGAAAAATACAATATTTGTAAATTGAAGCTGGCGTGGAAATGGCGCAGCTTGCGACTCCGCAAATTCTTTTTTTTTAGAATGCAAAATCCGACTTCGGAAGAGGTAACAAAAAAGTGCGGTGATCTAGCCCTGCCTTTGTCAACTCATTGTCAGTAAGCTCACGATTAGCTTGTGAAAGATAAGTGCCCTAAGTCCCAGTATTTATTACAAATGCCAACATATCACATATCTGGTCCTAAGGATATTGTTCATTTAAGGCATTCATGTAGTATTATGTTATGTTTTGACTTCGTTAGTTGGTCTTTTGTATGTTTGTATGGTTATGTGTTTCTCTGCTTATAAGGAATTACCATTCAGTATCCTTTTGGTCCCTCGTCAGTATTCCAGTATACATGCGTTGTGAAGCGCCGTGTCTTAGGGTTCCTGTTGGTTGACATTTAACATTAGTTGTCCGTTATTACTCTGCATGCTCTTTTTTGTTTATTTATTTATTGTCTTCCAATAAACCATATTATAAGGGATTAGGCGCAGTAAATCCTGAACACCGTGAAGCGAAAAGCAAATTCTCATTTTTTGGCAAACGTGAAGATATATTTGGGTGTAACCAAACGAAGCGGCTTATTATTTTCACAGTCACAATATATTAAGAATTTAATTTTGTTTTTCATTAAATATAAGAAGATATGAAGAAAAATAAAAAACGCGATACCCAATACCATGTTACAGAAATACGAACTTTTTGATCTGAATATGCGGTTGTCTAGCTGTGATCTTCATTTCCTAATAACTCATCCTGCATAATAGGAATGGGGGTTTTCACAGTCATGTCTGAGTAATCCCGCAGTTTTCTCTCAGGAAATTTGGGTAAATTTTTCTTGCGAGAGCTTCTAATGGTAAGCCAACGCCACTTTTCATGGAACCAAAACATTTGTGGCCCATTTGAAGACCTGTAGTGAACAAGTTTTCTAGAAACCCGTCATTACCTGGTCACCATTTGGTCAGTGAGTGACCGATCACCGAATCGTTTTTCAGTGAAAACCATTTGGCGGCGGGCTTCTTTGGTCTGGGCAATTAATTCAGTTTTCCTGGGTATTAAGCATTATATTAATACCGTGTATTAATCGCTATACGTGAGTTAGAATAATGGGGTCTCGATGTGTGGCAAAATTGCTTCCAAGTATGGCTTTAATTGCCGTAGATTGGCACTACACGAGAACAACTATAGACCGCGCGCCATGGTCCCGCGGCAGGTAGCCACAGGACTATTTTTTTCGAGCGTGCATAAACTGTGCATTTTCGCCTCGTCCAGTATTATCAATAGTGCATTTTCTAACTTTCAAAGGTGTATGCACAATTTCAAAGCTGTGTACACTGGGTTAGGGCTAAGAGAGTAGCCTTTTCACATGTTGAGGTAGGATTGCCCGAGATAGGCTATCAAAACTGTTTATCGCTGTTTTACAATGCTTGGCACATTTCACTGTACACTTGTTTCCTGAACAAGGCAAGAACGTAAAAATTTTCAATACATTATTTGAGCAATGGCGAGATACCTTGTGAACGTCGGTTGCTGTGAGAATCAGACACGATACAAACAGAGGAACAAAATGAACTGACAGACACTGACTTACTTTGCGAGTTTTTTTGAGCAACGCGATATCAACGGGACAAATGAGGTAGTAAAAAAAATCATTACCCTGTAATTGTAAGTCTTAATGCTAGAAGTTGCCAGTTGTTATGTTGTTATCTTACAGTGGGAGGGGAGAATACCACTTGGTCAGATTTTTTTATATTTTTTTGGTGCATCGGAACATTTTTTTTTACGTTTTTTTTTTCAAAAGCACGTAACATTTTAAAGCAATTTTTTCAGCGGGTTTCTCAGATTTTATAAAAATTAGTGTAGATTCCTCATATAGTTTTCTTTTCGAGTAAGAGCGATTATAAACCACAGACAGCTGCGGTCCCGCGAGGATTCGACTTTTCTACCGTAGTTTTCTTTGGCACTACACGTGTGCGAATCGCAACAGTCGAGTATAAAATTAATGAAGGAAGCATGGAACAATATACATTCAAATAGATAAGAATTTTCATCACAAATAAATATATGACGTTTCTGTCCGTAGTTATAAACTCCGTGTTTTCCCCCTTAATAAGCAAAAGTTTGTTGTCTGCGATTTGCGTAGTAAGAATATATAGTGATCTCTTCGAATATCTTTTCATAACTGTTGAAGTTTTCACGAAAAAACACCATGGTATAAAAAATTAACTCCTTGCTTTTCGATACAGTCTCAATGCAACGATTTAATTTTCGAATACAAGTATAATAAATTATGTAGAAGTATAATAAATTACATGTCCTTCAGTTTTGCTATTATCATCTTGTTGTTAGAATAGAAAATTACACGCACGTGGAATTGAACCTACTCCTATGGTTGGCAATACGCTGCACTGATTATTGCACTATGGTGCTCAAAAATATACTCGAGTATCTTGCGTTTACCGAACTGTTACATATATTTTACAATGTTTCATTTGCAGGTATGCAGGCCTGGGGGTTGTTCCTCTGTCTTCTTCCTCTATGTGTCTGTCCTCCTCCTAGAAGGGACCATGTCCCACCTGCACAACAACCAGTCGATCCAAATCAACAACAAGGTAAGTCTCATTATCTTTTTGGTTTTGAGTAGTTATGTTTGGTTCGGTTACGAAACATCTTTGTTGTTCTTTTATATAGACAAATTTGGCATCACAATTTCTCCCCTTGAAACATTGAAATTACTTATTAAGGGCGCGTTCGGGATTGATTTTCCGAAAGGAAACACGGCCAAATCCTCGTTCGGGATGGACATTTTGGAAAAGTTCCAATGCTTGGAGAAAACAAAAAAATACAGTATGAATTAGCACGGAAAATTTGAAAAATATGCGCGAGAAACGTTTTTCGCAAGCTAATTCATACTGTATTTTTTGTTTTCTCCAAGCATTGGAACGTTTCCAAAAAGTCCATCCCGAACGATGAATTTGTATGGTTTCCTTTCGGAAAATCAATCCCGAACGCGCCCTAACCTTTTGGTTGTGTGTAAATTTGAAGTTTTTAGGTCAACATGGACAACAACAGCAGCAAAACCAGGAGCATGATCCGAACCAACGACCCGTATGTTATTCCTTTTTTAATTCCTTTTTTGCGGGTGCTTCTTTCCAGTCGCCACTGCCTAGTAGCGGAATAGCGGAATTCTGAAAATATGGAACGAATGAATCATCTTAACGAAATTCGAAGGGAGCACCTTGGTTATTTCACGGTACTGGACGTAATTTTTGTTGTGATTTATGCGTGAAAAGACATGGTAATGAAAATAGCACTTTTAGTTGTATGAATTCACTTACAACAAATACCTGGAAGAAGTCGTGAAGATCCTTGAAAATGACCCCAAGTTTGCTGAACGACTGAAGGGAATGAAGGAAGAAGACATCAAGGTAGGTAGCCATATGAGACCTGTTTATTTCCTTAATTATCGATCTTTCGAATATTGGCTGTGTTGAAAAAAGGGTATTGTTTGTGAAAATAATGCAGTTTTATAGATTTATCAGTATTGTTGCTATTGTAGGCCGGAAACATCGCCGATCATATCGATGATCTAGATGACCATGTGTTTGAGAGGCTTACAAAGGTTAAACTACAGGAAATTGAGAGACTCAGGTATGTGATGTGATAGCTCGTTTTACTTTTTTGTTACCTCTGTATTTCTATTGATTCTATTCATCAATTCTTCTTCACGATTCCTTGTCTGGAAACATGTCTGATTGTTCCTTTCGTAATTGCTAGTTGCAGTTGACTTTGAGTGCTAAACATGTTTTGTGTAGGTGACTTGATCCTTATCATGTTTACCTCGATTCTAGGGAAGTTATTGCAAAACAAATCGAGGCTGAGGGTGGTGCACACAATGTGAAGCTACCCGAACATTTGGACGTTAACAATTGGGAGAAGTTTGGCAGAGAGGATCTAAGGAAACTTATCCAGAAGGTATGATATTAGCAATGAGCTTGTCGTTGCGGTTGGTTGCTGCGGAACTTTCCTCCTTCCTTGCTCTTTTACAATTGTTTAAATTTTAATCAAATAAACCTAGTTTTCCAGACCGTTGCCGACATGAACGATATGGACGAAAAACGGAAGGAGGAATTTAAAGAGTATGAACTGAAGAGGAAGGCTGAAGAAGATCATCGACTGGCACAAATGCACGAGGAGGAGAGGAAGAAAGCCGCGGCTGAAGCTGAGGCTGCCCGCCAGAGACACAACGACCATGAGAAGCTCAAGCACCCGGGAAGTCGGGACCAACTGGAGGAGGTCTGGGAGGATTCCGATCATGTAAGTGAAACCGTATGTCTTTTGAGTGTTCCTCAGTTAAACCGATCGTTAGCTTATAGTTTAAGATTAGATTATTGTTCGCACTAGAAAAGAAATCTTTAGCTACGTCGTTGGTGTGCTTCCATAGTCAGCATGCATAATTTGCGGGTGGAATTTTATAAACGCTCCAAGAGCGGCTTTTGAACAGAACTATAGTATTGCACCTATTGTTTTTTTGCTTAATTGCTGCGTCAATAGGATTGTTTTAGTTAGATAAGGAGAGCTTTGATCCTCGAACGTTCTTCGCTCTCCACGACCTCAATGGAGATGGATTCTGGAATTCCGAGGAATTGGAGGCTCTTTTTCAAATCGAACTTGAAAAGGTCTACAATGATACAAATCCAGATGACGACCCCAAGGAAAGGTGAGTATTTTTCACCCCATATCATTTTCCTACTCATGTAAAACAGTATTTTAAAATTGTATTTAGCCTTTTTGGATGCTTGTATAACATTCCGTACTGTGTTCTTTTGCCCTAGTATTTTGGCGTATAACGTTGAACCTGTTCAGAATGGAGGAAATGTACCGTATGAGAGAGCACGTCGTGAAACAAATGGACAAAAACAACGACCGCCTGATCAGTTTGGATGAATTCCTACAGGTTTTAGCTTATTTATTTAAATTATTTATCATTTATATCTTTGTTGAATCCAGACGCGTACGCGAAGACCACATGAACACTGTTTGGTTTTCGGCTTTATTTTGTGTCTGCGTGCAATTCAAAAATGATTTACTCTATTAAAGGACACCGAAGCGCAGAATCCTGGTAAAGACGAAGGGTGGGAGGACCTCGGACAACAGGAACTCTATACCGACGAAGAACTACAGAAGTTTGAGAAGGAATATGCCAACCAACAAGGTATGCCTTATATTCCCTTTTGTTATTGATTATTTGTGGGTTGCGTCCAGAAATATTTTGCTTTTGAAAGGATCTTTTGAAAGGAGCTTTTGAAAGGATCTCTGTCGCTCTCTGTTGGACAGATTTTTATTCTTTAGTGTCACATAATACCAATTAGTGCACAGTAGTGGTTAGTGTAGTGAGTAGTTGTGTTGCGTACAGGATGGGGTCCGGATGCTTACCACACAACGGCCGCCCCGGTTACAGCCTCTCAGCCACGGGCAGATGCTGGAGGAGCAGAGCGAGCAGTACACATCGAACCAGTCCAAGTAAACCACGGAGTAGACAACACAGTACAACAACAAGTGCCGCCTGCACAACATCAACAGGTTGGTCTTACTGACCCCCCCCCCCCTTTTAGTTTTTTGCCTGTTTTAATTCCAGATATGCTTGTATACGTGGATCAAAGTTCAGACTCAATTTTCATTGAGAGCGTTTGAAATATGACTACAAAAACTAAAATCATGTTTTCAGCCGGCACAAGCAGTACAGCCGCAAGCGGCGCAGAACCAGGTAATTTTCCTTTCCTTTAATTTTTGTTCCTCTCATATCGAATTCTTATTGCCCGGCACATATCGTAACTTATTGCTTATCAAGGGAATTCTGAGAATGGTAAGCAAATACTTTCTGGGGATAAAGAAGCGCGAAACCGTGTAACTAAATGCTAATCATTGGTTTTTAGCCTCCAGTGCAACATCAACCGATTCATGAAGCTGCCAAGGATCCATCGTATGGAATCTAAGATGCAATAAGACGGGTAGAATTCTTGTCGGTGACTCATCACATCGATTCTTTTTCAAAGGTTTCCTTGCCGCCGAACTGTGAAGTATCATCGGTTTTTTTCACATTGTTCTAGCCTTCTTTAGCTTGTTTCATCAGTTAATTTCCCATTTTGGAGCCCTTTTTTTTGTTCTTTTTGTTCTTTTCTTCTAGTAGTCTTCCGTAGCAAGCGACCACATTTCCAACGACTGCATTTATTCTTAAATGTATTTATGTCAGGTACCGCGGTGCTGTGATAGGGAGAGTGTAAGTATTGTTCCCGCAACTAGAAGCTCTTATTCTTATTTTTGTTTGTTTCAAAGATATCTGTGAACTTTACGACTAGTCCACCCACATATTGAAAACTGGGACGCATGTTTTTATCCATTCAACCGATTAGCTGTACTGAACGTCATTGTGCTAAAGGCTGACTGAAGTTTAATAGACATATTATAAAACTCATGGAAAACTCACGAAAACTGTATGAACAGAATGACATTGTTTCACGTTTTTCAGTTCCGGATTGTACAAAATGCAATATCCCCCTGTTCGATAGCAATCATAACACTGATCTGTTACTAACCCTTTTCTGAGCCATAATCATAGACTGTTTGCATATTCTGTATATTGGGTGCAACGCTAATTTATTTCACTATTTAATGTATAAAATTTCTATCATGTGCGGCTGTTTATTTATCCTATGTAGTTTTTGGATTGTGATAGCCTGTGACTCGATGCTGGTTGTGAATACAATTACAGTTTAAACTTTTATAAAATTATAGCCAATAGTACAGAATCGGAATGTTATTATACAATAGCACAGAAGAATAAGTCTGGTTGTGGGAGAACATCAATGAGGAAGAAAGACAGCAAGCAATAATAATGAAAGACACAATATTAAAGGGTCGGGAGAGAACTTTTGGGTTGATGCGTAGTGTTTTGGAAGCATGACGTAAAAGAATAAATTACACTTTCAAGGGGAGCACGAAAATATTGTGATGGAAGCAACAAGCACAAACCGTGGGAAGGGTCGGGTCGAAACATCGACAGGCAACGAATGAATATATGGGGTTGTGAGATATGCTCATGGCAAGTGACTTTGAAATTAATCAACAGGAACTGCGAAGGCTTTGGATTCACAAAGAAAACAAACAAGTAAAAATGGTACAGGCTAGATGTCGCCCTCTAAATAGAGCGTGCGCTAAGTACAAGAAAAGTAAAGCAGATAAGAGAGCCGTTTGAAGAACACGAGGTCCTATTCTTATTTTTGCTCCAAAAATAGGGCAAACTTCTGATAAGCGTGCCTTTATTTTCCGAAAATCGGTTATAAGGCATATTAAAAAGGACATATCAATTCGAGACAAGACCGTAGGAAACTATCTACCTTTTCATAATCCATGCAACAAGCCGGAAATGTACATACACACTAAGCTTAAATGTGGAATACGTAGACAATGCATCCAGCATAAATGAATACAATGGGACAAGATTACTGAGCGAAATGACGCGTGCAGAAAAAAACTTAACAGCCACAATAAGCTAAGACTTAGCATGATCAAACAATGTAGTTATCCTTCAATACATACAAAAAATTAATTAACGAGATGTTTATGAAGTGACGTCATGGTTCGATGTGGATAATACATTAAGAAGGACCGGAGATTAGCTTGAGCATAGGGAAAAACACCTGGATACTGTGTAGTTATCTGTTATTTTGATCTTTATACGTAGGGGAATCTACAGAGGTATAAATAATAAAGTTGGATACAGTATATGCATCTCTTTAATATATTGCATACAATCTAAAGGACGCCTTCACAAAAGCAAATGGGGTTAGCAGATGATTAGCTCAAGTGACCGATGCATATACTGCATAGAAAGGAACATATAGAAGCAAAAAAAAATACGGAAATACTGATCTTCAAAAGAACACATTTGGAGAGCTTGCAGGGTTTACACTTCCTGCTTCACTTGACGCGAGTCCCAGTCCGGTTTACAAGTGCTTGCAACGCCAGTTGGGTCACTTCGACTACGATAGTTTCCAAATCCATAAATTTCGGCGAATAAAGGTGGAAAAGCGATTTGTGCAGTGCTACTGCATAATAGCGAGACGATTGATGAATGCTTGCGGGCTGAAATGAAGCACAATTATTCAACGAACAACTTGAGTTAAAGCCAGTCGAAACGGAACCACAGTGTAGCTATTTTCCCCCAGTTTATGTGCAAATGCTTACCGAGCTCAACGAGATCTTTGAGCATGAACACAAGGGTGCCGTACACATTTGGGTTGCTCGGATGACGACTGAGGAGTAGCGTCTGAAACATGCCGGAATCGGTTAGCTGTTCATGCTTAGTACTGTTGTACTGACCAATGTGCAACATTCTATTATTTTTCTTTCAAACATACCTTCAGTGTATTTTCGAGCTGCTTGGCGTTTTGGCTGTTATGAGAACTTGTTGAATCTGCAATGTTTTTGTTGAAATATAAGTAACGTAACGAACCAGAACCCACCTTTGGCAATATATAACAGACACGGCAAAATAAACTGTATTTTAACTAGCTACAACCTGGTCGAGGAATTTATCATTAAACGTAATCTTCAGAATGTGCGTTATCCATACCTGCTGAGTAGAGTACCCAGATGACAGCAAGCGAGATTTCATCATCAAATAAATGCATATTTCGCACAGAATACGTCAATTTGACCCAGTCAAAAACGAACGATTCGCCAAACATCGTATTCAACTGAATGAGAGTTGCATCAGTACACAAAGAGCAATCACAGCAACAACGAAGAACGATTCCCTACGTGTTTAACTGAGCACAATACGGTTTACATTGTGAATTAATTGAAAAAAAAGTTGAGGTTTACCTGTTCCCTGCTAATTGAAACCGGTGAAATAATGTTTGCGAGCACTAGTTCACGTTGATTGGTTGTCGTTGCGTTGTTGAGCACAAATAAGCAGAAGTAGACCCTCTGAAATTGAAATAAGGAACTCTCAATAACTAATAAATACCACAACAAAGCTGCAAGGATACCACTTTTTCCAGCTTATTCCAGCAAGAAACTGTATACTTACCTTGATCATGGTACATTGCTCCTGAGGATCAATTGTCATGAAACCGGGCACCTCTCTCAGAAACTTGATGAAGCGATGCATTTCTTCTTCGGAATACTTTGCATATGATTGCCACAACAGAATTCGAGCGTCATTCGAGCTTCCAGGAGTTGGAGAAGCCTGAAACACACGATTACGCTTATCTAAGAAGGACACGGAAATGAAGAATAATCATCAAAATATGTAGGTAGGATTCTCTCTGTGAAGTTCTTCTTTCTCTGTGAAGTTCCTACTAACGCTTTACAATCCTAATGGTTGCTTGTAGATTTGATGTGAACAAATAATCGTCCACTCACCAATTCGAGTTGACTTGGATCACAAACAGTCGGTCGGTGAACTTTGAAGTGCTCATTATAAGCAGTCGATATCTGGAATGCATATTCTAGTATGTCATTTGGTTGGTTTTCTAATAATAACGAGATTTACGACCACGTAGCTTTTTGAAGAAACACAAAGAATTCAAACCTTTGTTGCCAATTCGCTGAATACATGGTTAGTTTCGAGAGGTGGAGAGGTAACTTGTGATGTGGCTGGGAGCACCATCTTTCCTCCATCATCCGAGCTTTCGTCCTCCTTCTCTGACGCTTCTTTCTCCTTAGATTGACGTTTGCCCACCCGTAGGTAACGAACTGCTAAATATATTCTGGGCCTTAGAGCGTCCCACACGGGCAATGAAGAACTAAGTTTGTTCACATATCAGAATTATTGTGGTACTGTTGAATGTCTCGTCTAAGTAGGCTAAAATCTGTTGCCATCTGGACAAGTCAACGCGCCTAAAGGGAATTTTGAATTCCTACAATACATGTAAGAGAGTTATTAGGCATCGAGCGGAGTAGGATTACGAGCATCCCGTAAGCCTCTTTAAAATCTGTACAAAAAGGAAGGGTATCTAATGTGGAAACGAAGTGCGAGAGGCACAGCCTCGTTCATGCGGGATGTATTTCCTCAGATATTTGGAGCTCAGACGAGTCATTGGTCACCTTCTACAATTCTCCAAAAGTAACAATTTGCTTTCCTGAATGTGCCAAAGTTTACGGTAGAACATCAGCGTGCAAACTACTTACAATCTCTACTCATTCCCACATTGAGGCACTTTTTGAAGCGGCAGTACTGGCATCTGTTCCTACTCAGCTTGGAAATGTTGCAGTTCCGATCCTTCATGCATTTGTATTCCATTTGTTTTTGGATGCTTCGGCGGAAAAAGCCCTAAAATAGAGCTTTTATATATCAATGTTCTTCAACAACGAGAAACCATTGCTGATAGTCTTGTTCACGTTAATAGATATAACTGCGCATGATAACTAAAAATAGGGACAAGTAAGGCAACGGTTTCCCAATCTGAAATATGAGGAAAGTGGAAAGGTGTTTTCGGTTTCATTTATTATATCCTTTACGTAAGTTTTATTAGGCTCATCTTCCCCGATGCCCCAGACATGCGGAGTAATTACTCGGAGTGCTATCAATGTACATGCCGTATGCAAATGCACATTGCAAACAATTGGGGGTTTGATTGCGCAATCACACAGGGATGCCCACAGTCCTATACATACTGCAATGGATTATTGATCACGAATACATAACACATAGTGCGTCGCGTATTATAACACCAACAGAACGGCGCTATTTTTCGACACACACGATTCAGAGAATCTCTTACATGCTTGTTCAAACGAATGTATACAAATTTTAAATCTCGCAATCGTTTTTGGAACTTGAAGTGCGAGCATGCGAACCTATGAAAATCTACGGAGATTCCAGGCCAAAACATTTCACTTTCACGGTTTTGCGATCTTTTTTTTTGGTGGAGTTCTCCTGCTTAAGAAACTCGGCAAAAACAATATGTCTGGGCTGGGGGGATATAAACGAAAGTGAACGATAGTTGCCTTTCACTAGGCTGGTAGGAACTATTGAGCAGTGTCGTATTTCTCTACTCATGTTTTGAATAATTAATGGAAAATGTTAATACAGTCATAATACGTTGCCCGATTGCGATACATGTGGTGTGTTTCCATCTCAAAATAAATTCTAATGCCAACTATCTTTAGAGTATAAGCTGGGATTTACACCTACAAAACAAACGACTAATCAGGCAACTCTTTTAAGAACTGCGCGATATGACGTGGACTATTTATTGCCATGGTTTATGCTTTAGTGGAGAGTATCTCACCTTGCATCCCTCGCAACTTGTCACTCCGTAGTGATAGCCGCTAGCTTTGTCACCGCATACTTTGCATTCTATCGTTGCTTTTTGCACAGTGGGGAACGGCATTTGAGTGTTGTTGAATTCAACTAAAACAGTTTAAATTCGTTTGGAAAAATGTTCGGTCTAGTCTAACATTTAGTAATCTAACCATAAGACTAAACACTTGACTTGATCTGGAAAGCTCACCATTTTCTTGCGAAGAAAGGAAATAATCCGGATTTCGAAATGGTGGTCCATCATCGGTTCGGTGGTATACCGCGTAGTACGGAGTGTCCAACGACAGCTCGGGTGAGGTGTGGAATGGGGCTGATTGGGGTATTGCGGCACGCTGAATATAAGTAATGTATGGCGCATATTATGGCGGAGAAATGGTGAATCATCTGGCACGTAGTGTACGAGAACAAAGCAATGACTAATGGTGAGCCATTGTAGCATGCGCGCGCTCACCATGAAACAAAACCACACATGTAAGAGTTAACTTGGAAGCGAATATTGTTTCGGAACTAAAACAAAAAATGTTGATTAAGAACGTACAGTAAGATGCGTCGGTGGAAGCCATGCACCGGGCGGAGATCCCTGCTGACTTCCCGAAGTGTCACAGTTATATGCTTTATAGTCGTACTCGTATACGGTAGGAGATATTTGTGAAGGTGCGGGGGAAGGTGTACAATAGTCAATTGGGTTCATTTCTGATCGGCCCAATTTGCACCTGCAAACGAGAATTCACACTTCAAACAATAAATAACACACACGGGACAGTATTCTCGATGCAAACCTTAACATGTACAAAACACACTTGCAAATGGCATAAGATTTACATATTTGCGTGAATTTTAAGGCGATTGAACGATAAATTAGGAGGGTATGTTTTCTGATAAAAGCAAAGAAAGAAAAGGTCAGATAAATATTGCCCACGAAACATATAGCTCGGTCGAATAACATAGGGAAATTGTGTCTTCAAAAAAAAACTACTCAATACCTGATTAAACCCAAAAAAAAAAACAATAAAATAAATTGCATAAGTCCTGTACTATAAATAAGCAGAAGAAATGTTTGTATTTTTCATATTTTCCGGACCAAGTGAAAGTGAAAGACTTTGTGTGTGTTTGGTTCTGTCTGCGTAAGGAAACGACTGTTTATAGCTTGTAAAAGAAGAAGCTGTGTTCCAGTTCGGGAATATACTCAAAAAACGTAACGGGAAAGGCAACCCCGCGCCTCAGGCTTTTATATGATTGAGAAGTACAATAAACGAGTCATACTGTCTAGTTTCACAAATACAACGATAAACTAGATTATTTCATGGGAAACTCCAAAAAACACAGATGCCTCTGCGTGATTATTCAGAAAGTATTGGATAAGGGTCTTCACTGCCTGACATGAGTAACGAAGCGATCGCACGCTCAGCCTATCACAGATAGAATACATTAATAAACGTCAACGTGGTACATAAAATAAGAAGACTGTCTGATCGTTATTAACCTAAAGTAGTGAAAACAATCAGCGCTTTTTTGCAAAAATGCCAAAGCGTTTCGGTGAGATGAGGGAAAGTGATTACAACAGATACCTGATAGAGCAATCCGTTATTGAGAAGAACACAACTGTTAGGGGAATAATGATCAGGGGCGCTTTCGGGAGCAAACTATCTCACTTTTCCTTTCTAAATTCACGCAGAGACACTTTTTTAGAGTGGGAAAGAAGGAGTCGGATTGTGTTGAATACCGCAACATCTATCTATACATCGTTTAGCATCCAGAGACTGTTAATTATCCAGCTTCATAAAACAGTTGTTCGGCACGTACAGATCACTGAGATAAAATAGGAAGAGCTAATTATAGAAGTATATGTTGTGCATGTCTAAAATCGATGGGCCTCTTATAGATCATACCGTAGTGCATACACACTAACCCCCATGAAGTTCAGTCCTAACACTGACCATCAGAGGTTGAAAATAGTCCCTCTCAGCAAACTTTTTGCCATGACGTCCCTACAATTTCACCGGTCATTCATAATCACTTTTTATGAAAACATCTGCATTTATTAATCTTTTTCTTATAATTAGTATCTGCGCATGGGAACTAGTTACAGAGAAATAGTTGCGCGTGAGCTAAGCTAAGAATAAAACGGTTAGATAAACATTGCTAGTTAGACTTTATCTGGCTCAGATAGAAATGTAAGTAATTAAATCTCAAAACTGTTTACTTGCTTTAATGCTACCAAATCAGAATCAAGATATAGAGAAACGTAGTAACAACAGTTTTAACAAGAAAAAATGATTTTCAATCACCAGAAGTAAAGTTTTTCGTTGTTGAAATTCTCAATTTTAGATGACAAGTTTGTGTTTCCCGAGGTGTCATTCCGCGATTGTTAGATTCTAATTGCGCGGCGCAGCTTGCCTTGGGTGCAATACCGTATGTTTACATAAATGATGCTTATCAGAGAAAGAAAATTGCGAGAAAACAAGCGAATTAATCCTATGGTGTAAGCCTCATCCAAACCAAACGAGGATGCGTGCAAGTAGTAAATGCGCGAAGTGCACGTCAGAATTTTGTGAATGATTCCATGTTTCCAGGTGGCGAACGCATGACATGTGTTTCCTTTTTGAAACGCGAAGCAAAACAAGAAATCATTCAAAAAGCTGAAAGGACATTGTTAATTTACAAGGAATGTGCCAAATAAAATATCTTAAAATTGAACCGTAAAAGGCAAACTATTTCGCTGTTCGCCTATTATTTGTAGTATTTCTGACTGTTCCTGCCAGTACAAAAGAATTTAAACGTCTATACTGTTCCGGAAGATAGGCAACTACAACCAGCATTTGTGGAATATGATAGCAGTTGAGAGGTCTTCATGCTAAATGAGAAAAAGCACTTCTGTGCGAAAGTTTATTGTGTATTCGCAAAATTCTATGCCAATAATGGAAAGGGACGAAAACTAAGCATTACTTTTTTGTATACTCTAAGCGATGTGGGAAAATCTAGGTGTAAGAAATGATACTATATTAAGTCGGTGCTTTTTATTTCCCTTATTTGAGTACATTCAAAGTAGTTCCTCTCTGTTTTCAAAAAAAATCGATGTGGGATCAGCATACTGTATCCAAAAATCATGTTACGTACATGCGTATGCGATTATTTGGATCATGCACGGCTCAGGAAGACTATGCTTATTGGATGAAAATTACCCTAATAAAGAGTCGGTGTTGCGTGTTCCGTTCTATTCGCTTTGTTCGCCTTTCTCGACGCACTTTTTGTGATTTGCATACACATCGCGGAAGAATGCATTGATGACTTTATTATTTGATTGGCCGACGGGAAAACTTAAACCAAACTGGTTAATATGAACTATTCCACTCTTTCTAGTGTCTTTCAGTTACCAAGACAATGCGCATGCGAATGAATGTAGATAGATATGTTTGGAAGAAAGGGATTTACTGATAAGAAGCCATTTATATTTTGACGCACATTCATTTCTTGTTATTTATGGTAAGGCCGCATGCTTTCCTTTTTTTCTCTTGAATTTTATGAATGCGTATTAAATGACTGATTTATGAATAAAGGTTGCAGAAAGAAAACAACAAACTGCGCGTCTTTGGTGGTCGTAATTTGAAATGAAAATTATAATGATAACTGCATAAAGGTAAAAAAGTGAGGTGTGTGGGGGCAAAAGTGCGATGTTATGATATTTCTTCGCTTACAAAATGCTAGTGAAATATCGCATTTAATAATGCATACTAAAAGGTCAACATCAAAGAACCCGAAAAAATACGTTATGTATATGATGTCTTCTTAGTTGCCTCGTGTGCCTTGAACCGATATGTAGAAAATTATTTGCCAAAAATGGCATTCTTTGAGACATCCGTCACCACATAGTTGTATTGCTCGTGAAAAGCCGGAAGAGCCGTTTTTAATTTGGATCATCCATTAAATTCAACTAGTCGCAGAATATGACTTGAAAATAACTTAATTAAATAATGAGTTAAAAAAAAGAAGAGATGGGCTTAATTGTTGTCCAAGCAACGGATATAGTTATCTTGCAGCATTCAAATGGCAACATTTGGCTATTTTTGAACTATTAACTGCGTTAAACGCTTGCGTCATGTCATTAGTTTAATTTGGCGACCTATGCATGGTTATAGTTCTTTGGATTTTGGATGCTTGAACCGGCCTAGTAGAACAATATTCAAGTGATCGACAGAGAAACGAGGCTAACCACATATTACGATTTGCAGGATGCCTAACTCTGTTTCTGGCTGTGCTTCCTTAAAATCCCAGAATTCCTAAACGTACTCCAGAAATGTTGTTGTACAGGGAAAAGAGCATGTGAATGAAAAGAATTGATTCAACGCAAAATTTAACCCTGAAATGATGTGGTTGGTTGGTATGTTTCTGTAAAGTCAAACAAGGCACAATTCATATGCTTGGAGAGATGCCAACTACCAGCTGTATAAACATACCAGCTTTTTCCCGCAAAAATAGCCCAGCTCTACTAGTTTTACTATCTTTTAAAATATGGAATCTGGGACTGTCCTTCATTACAATCAATTTATGGTTGAAGTGCGCGGGTCTTCATCTGCGACACCCTGTTCTATGGAATGTAGGTGAGAATGATAATTGCTAAACGAGTGGATTATTCGATTTCTGGCATAGTTTTTCATGTCATTATCTGCAGGAATGTCAAGATTGGCATCCACAGTCCCCCCCCCCCCTCCGATAGGCCATCATTAATTTACATTGTAGACGGGATGAGTGTTGCGCAATTGTTCTTGTTCCTTCCCAACTGCAATGTATATTCACTGAGGAGAGAATGTAGGTATTGGTAACTTTAGAAGGAGTGAGTGATCGATCTCAGAATGACTTCAGCCATCAAAAACAGGGGTAAATAATTAAATAATGCCTAATTCCGTTTCCTATTCGCAGCAATACAGAAAGTCAAATAAAATTCAAATGCAATGCAGGCAAATTGTTATGAAATGGGAATTATGGCCATTTTGAATGAAACTGCTGTATGATAAATCTAGTGATTCATAGATAAACCAGTTAACAAACGTTTCTTAGTTTAGGCAGTAGCCTTACAAGGAACATATTTCCTTCGCCATACGTCACTTATGTTTACTGTAAGTTAAGTCGTACATAGCCAATCGAGTACTGTAAGTCTGTAAAAAGAGTAATTAGCCAAAAAATATGATTGATTAAGTAACAAAAAATTGTTCGGGGAAAATAAGCCAATTACAAAAAGAAATCGAGTGAGATAAGTCAGTCTAAATTTTTCGATGAGCTCATTCCATGAAATATCTCCTCACATTTTATTAGACCATCCGTAGGAAATATATAAAATATGAAGAGAACGAAGGTGCGAAAATAAATACAAACTCCGTATTAAAACAATTGAGGCCACCAAGGGATAGTGTGTTTCAGCTAATAATGATATGCCAGAATGTGAATCAGCCCAGTCGAGTGTCTTTGGATTTACATAGATGTTGCGCTAGGGTATGCGCGTGGTATGGTACCTGAGGGTAGGGAGGGGGCTGCCGTGGTGTTGCGCAACGAGCCAAGCCGACCCAGCTTGCCTACCATGGCGGAACCATTTCCCTTCTAATATACACACCACCAAGAGAGAAACGAGAGTACAAACAAACAACTTAGCATATTTTCTCATACCAGCACAGAAGTTTCTTCGTGTATTTCCAAAGCGCTTCGAGTTTTTAAGCAAAGAACCCAATTTCGGCGAAATTTTGAGGACCAGAATTGTTGTGAATAAACGACGTAACGTAGGAATGCGTTAAAATATATCTCGCTTCATGCTCTCAAAGAATGAAAACTGAAATTGAGCCGTCTTAAAAACGTCTTGCACCTCATGTGTGATAGCCAGATATTACTGGAGTCGAGGAAAATTAATTTCAGGTGACTTTATCAATAAATACCAGGTAAATAGATGGTACGCGGCTTGTTATTTTCACGCTCTTTTGGGGCCACTTCACATAACAATAGGTAAAGTTCTCAGTTTTACGAACAAACACTGTTTGAGTGACCGACAGGAAAGACACGTAATCCGTCAACAAGCTGATAAGTGTTTTTTTTTTCGAAATTAATGAAAGTCTTGAAAAACACTCTAAATGAAATTGGGGTGGAGTTGGACTGCCCAAAGTCAGTAGGAGAGTGTTTCTGGCAGCTGCATTTAAATTTATGTGAGCTATGGAACATGTAGGACAAACTGATTGTAAGCATAACAGTGAAAGACTAGAATGAGTTCAGAGATTCGCTAGCTGAGCTCGGACAATTAGTGTTCGGAAGTAAACTATCAACAAGATTATTTCAATCAATTCTAAATGTGCTTCGTCGGAGGGGTCATGGAAGTTAAGAACTTTCAGCGATTGACCGCTGAGGGTTTGGGGAGTTTCTGGTGCGCTTCTTTCTGATAAAAGAGTGATATGAAAACAGGGCTCTGTCCATCACACACTGATAAGTGTCTTCTGGAGTGACCGGTGTGACGAAAGAAAAAAAAGGTTGGAGGGATACAGGCCGTCTGACCGAAGCCGAAAGTATGTTAAGGAACTGAGAATTCTGAGGCAAACTTTCGTGCAAACTTACGGAGATGTTTTGTATTATCGTTACTGTCATAGTGTTCAATATATTGAATATATTCAACATTATTATGACATTCAAAGTTCTTGTAAGGTAAGTAATAATCACAGGTAAATCACGGATGCTAAGATGGGTTTTAAAGGACGAATTAATGCGAAGTGATATCCGGTCTTAACCTAGCCGTATTATATTGATTAAATTATGCGAGCTCGTCAGGAGTACACAGATCGTGCCAGAGTTGTGGGATTTTGCGTCGCATAACGTTCAGAAAGGGGAGACTATACAAAAAATAATTCTCGGAAACATACACTGGCATGGAACAACAGTTCTATTGTCTCTGGGTGTAATATTACAGATTTAGAACCAATTTAGTATATTTATTAACTTTATAGTTTTGAAGCAATCTAAGGATGAATTGCATGAACATAAGCTCTCTTGAGTGACGACATTTTGTTTTTGTTTATGTATCATTAAATGCACCCTCTTTGTCTAAAGAGGTATAACGGGCTTTTATTTGGAACTTACGTTGCACGGCGCATTCCCACGTATGATGTGTTAACTGTGCGATACTGCGCGTTGTTCGTATAAATATATTCATTTGCATGCAAAATATGGGAATGCAGTTGTCCATCATTAGCTTCTCTATTGTCTCTGGGTGTAATATTACAGATTTAGAACCAATTTAGTATATTTATTAACTTTATAGTTTTGAAGCAATCTAAGGATGAATTGCATGAACATAAGCTCTCTTGAGTGACGACATTTTGTTTTTGTTTATGTATCATTAAATGCACCCGCTTTGTCTAAAGAGGTATAACGGGCTTTTATTTGGAACTTACGTTGGACGGTGCATTCCCACGTATGATGTGTTAACTGGTGTGATACTGCGCATTGTTCGTCTAAGTATATTCATTTGAATGCAAAATATGGGAATGCAGTTGTCCATCATTAGCTTCAAAAACCGGCCGTTGTATCGCTGCTAAGAGTTTAACATAAAGTGTTACCACAACTGAACTTGCGTTCTGCATAGAAAGGGCTAGACGTGTGCCAGACTCGTACTCATTGTCATATAAGGAAGCGCGACTAGCTCAAGGAAGAAGAAGTCTTACATTCTCTTTTCATGAAGGGAGATGTAAGACTATTTATTTTCCTATTAAAATCTACTGGCTTTTGATATTTCATGAATATTTTAAGAAGGCACTTTATTTTGTATTTAGCGTGGATTATCAAATTGTGCTTATAAGCTAATAGAGGCCCTGCGCGGATTCTGTAAATGTCGTTTTGATTTTCTACTTGCTAAAAGTATGAATTAAGTGGCAAGGACACAAAAGCCCAAAATGCAAAGTGTTATGATGCCAAAAAGTGGCGCGTAGTTGCTTGTTCATTGAGTTAGCTAGTAAGCTTAACCATACGCAAGCGGGATACGGGCGAAATATGGCCAACGTTGCTCTAAAATAACAATTTATTATGTTACGTCTATGCAAGCAAACGGTGCATCCATGGTGAAGCTTGAACTGAGCAACTGCTGAAATCGCGGCGTTTGAATGCAACTGATTCATGAAAAATGTACAACAAATCCATCACATAGTTGGTTTCACCTCTCGTTTACCTTTGGCAGAACGACATTGCTGTCGAACGAAATCATATCATGCATTTGTGAAATTCTTGTAAAATTAACGCAAAGATTCGGTCGCGTTTATTGCGATACTGTTTATTACAATTGAAATACAAAGGTCTCACCTGAAATTTGCTGATATAGAAGTTTATATTATCTACCAAATGGGAACATTTATTTCGGGTCTCATTTTCCGGTGTCAAATTTTAATTATGCTTCAATGCGCAAAATCTCAGTCATTGTCAGACGAATGGGATTACTGAGCATGCGAATGCATATCTACAGTTTGCACTAAGCACAATGAGGCATTTCATTTATAGGTGAAACGTACTAAGGTAGTGACCGGAGTATTCAAACATATGAATATAGTGTTATCAAAGAGAGGTTTACTTTTGTTCTCCTTGTAGGTGTGCATAATAATAATGGACCACGGGATATAGACTCGGATTTGCGAAGAACGGCCCCATTTCTTATATGTGTTTATTAACGACATCTGAACAGTACATAAAGTGACAAAAACGCCTTTTCTAGGAAGGATTCCGAAAAAAAAAATTATTTTTATATACAGTGATTTGTTAACAGTAAACCACATCACTTCTTTTAAATAAGCGAGCTAAGGTGCTTATTGGCGGATTACAGTAATTCTAGCGACAGAACAATAATCTGTTTTCAGAATTAGAAACAAGCGAATAGTACATAATGCAAATCTGAACACCCAATACTCTAATACTTTCTATGGCGTAAAGAGAATCTACGCAAAAGTGGAGATATAATAGCTGAATGAAGTTTTTCAAATCTTGCTCTTTGGTCCAAATTTGGCCATAATTCTTTCCATTGCTTCGTCAGAATCCTTCACCTGAAAAAGAAAATCCCGAAAACATGCAAAAACAACCGCAGAACCTGTGCTTTTTCTGTATGTTATCGACGAAAATAATCTCTATTTTCATTATTATGTTAGGTAATTATGAGTTGTTTGCCATCTGACGGAATTAAATACACTGTTCGATTGCCTTATACTACAAACCGGGAACAATATAAGGTTAGCCGAACTTTTAGCTTAAATCGGGCAGTTTTCGAAAGCTATACAAATACGAAAATGGATCCATTCACTGAAATAATTTTTTATGGTGATTCTAAATTGCCCTTAAAACTAATTGCTATGATAAACGTATGCTAACACTTTCCATCACCTTAAAGAATAATGCAGAGGCGCTTATTCTATTAAATTTAAGAAATACTGGATAGTTTTGTTTGTGAATCTGACCATACAACTCTTTTGAATGGTTGCAGCAGTTCAACTCAATAAACAAAAAATGACCTTGTTCAATTCTTCGTATTCAATTCTGTTTGCTGTGAGCAGCTCACTTTTGACTGATTTGGGACGCAGGAGCTTCTTCGATACCAAAACACTCTAGAAGATAACTATGATTAAGTCTTCGGTGTCTCCATGTCAATACGTCGTAGAACCAATCCTATCTCTCTGTATTGAGTAGCTCACTTTTGACTGATTGAGTAACTACCTGGAACTTCTATCCAAAGTAGTCGTTTTCTCACATATCCTTCAGCACATGTACTCACTCTAAATGTAGTACTAATAGTATTGATTTGACAGGAGAAAGCCGTACATTTGGGGCCAATTTACTGTATTTTGCGATCAGCTTTTCGGTCTCGGCCTTGAACACATCATGTGGTATGATCTTGTAGACAAATCCACACGTGAACGCTTCATGGGCCGTCATCTTTTCGGAAAAGAGTGCCAGAGAAGCCGCCTAGAAGAAAGGAATATATGTATGTGTATAAACTATTTTGTACACAAAATGTTTGTCAGCAAAGTTGGACTTTTGATACTCAGCTTTATCCGTAGACGGCAAAATTTAAAACAATAAAACCAAGAATTCACACACTCAATGTTTTCGCCAAAGCAGAATTGCCACTAACTCAAACAGGGCAAAAATGAAGTGCTATTTCTGTTCAGTCTTCCCTGGTCAATGCAACATAAACATTAATTTTACAACTGCACGCTCAGTGGTATTCTGTGTGAAGATATTACAGGTTATGACGTGGATTATTCAGATTCGCACATTCACAATGAGTCCAGAAGAATTGGAACCAAACAATTCAAGATATTCAGTGCGCTCTTGTTTCTTCACTCTTATTTTAGCAGGTGGGGATTATCAAGAACTGTTAATGATCAAAATTGGGAATAATACTGTGGATGGATGACGATTATCTGGAAAAAAAGAGTTGCGACACAGCTGCACATCATTGCTTCCTTCTGAGAATTCTTAAGATAATACATGTCGAGATCTGCAATTTGCAAATTTTAAAAAATTAGAATTTCATTTCTTATCCCACATGACGTGGTAATTATAGTTAAGAAAGGTTTCTATATTTTGGACATCGCTGATATTGCGTTGGCCACATGCCTGCTTTAGCTGTAGTAATGAATTTGTGCATTTTACTAGGATTATGAATCCCAGAGGCCGAGTTCCCCAACTTACTTCACCAACGCCGGGTTCACCGTACTATTTTCCACAAATTTTTGCCCATCAAAGATGACTTAGGTTAAAGGGCGTATGATGCAAGTGCAAAATTTTCCTTATTTTTTACGCAACATTCACGTAGGTAAAGCATTTCTATGACCGAATTTACACAACTATCTATCATAATTGTCACGGGCACACGCGCTGATTGGCCAATATCTGGCGTGACAATTGCGACCTTGGCCAATCAGTGCGTGACTATTACGATAGATGGCTGGGCATCTATGGATGAGGTAAATGTTTTTTTTTCTCCGTCACTGTTTACAAAAATAAGGAATATATTGTATACATGACACGGAAAATCATAAAGATAAATAAAAAAAAACAGGAAATTACCTGAAATGGGATTGACAAATTGAGTAAAATTTGATTGAAGTAGGCCTCTTTATTTTTAATTCGTATCATCAACAAGAGTTCAGTGGGGTTGGCAGTTTGCCAACAAGTATCGGGATGCTACCACCCAATTTTGACTAACCATAAGTACGCCCCCCATGTTACAGGCGTACTTCTGTCAAAAATGTTTTTAACTATTTAACCCAAGTTTGACACAAGTAAATTTTGGTGAAACCATAAGTACCGTGCGTTTTTGACAAAAGTAAATGTTAATAATGAAACCGGCCTCTGAATGGAACACCACATTTGGGCATTTGCATAAGGGTATAAACACGAGTTAATTTCACAAAGTAACGATTGTCTAAAAATTGAGCAAGGTATGCTTGCTTAGGTCTTAATTCAGTCAATACGTTCTTAAGTTCAAACGAACCGCAATGGTACGTTTACCAGAATCGATGAGGAATTAGGCAGTAATCTAACACAAGATTTGTTATTGATATTCTCGTATATTTTGGAAAACTTTTTTCTCGTGAGACTGTCCCTTCGCATTTATTCTAAAGTTACTTAAAAAAAATGGAAGTGACCTTTGTATATCCCATTATGCGAGGGAAGGAATAGGACGAAGTTCCCTCGGGGACCAGTCCCATTTGAGTGAAGGGACACAGAAAATAGGCCTGAAGGTTTCAAGTTAGACAAACGAACCTATTTTTTCGTTAGTCCACATTTGTGATAAATACTGCCATTTTTTTTTATTTCACTAGAACCTAAGGCAAATAATTTGTGGCATTTTCAAGCCAAAGTTTTGAATGACGCTCTTTGTATATCTGGCCCGCGTCCTTTATCAAATACGTAAGAAACAAATCCTCAAACAATAATATTGCTACCTAACCTTATCCGAAGCGACTACTAGATCCATCAGTGATAGAGTGGTACATGCGATTCCAATTGCCGGTCCATTTACAAGGGCTACAAGAGCCTAGAAATTGAAAAAGGTTCGATTCCCAGTGTTACTCTGTGCTTCTGTGAAACTTGCAAGTCTCAGTTTCCATAGGGCTTTAGAGGTGTAAAAGTTCTTGGCACACAATCACCTACCTTTCGATGCACAATCAATCGATCAACCCACTTCTTGTAGGGATTTACATAATCCGGATCAGATGTGTCACTGCAATGTGTTTTACATCCGAAAACGTCTTTGCGCCAAGATTTGGGATAAACTGAGGTTCTATGCAACTCATGCCCAAAACCCCTTTGATTTTGAGCGCAAATAACATAATTATATAACAAGATTATATTTTAATGAACTCAGCTACAGCCGATACTGAGAAAGGAAAATTCAGAGTTCGAAAACATTATGTGGCCTTGTGAAGCATAATGCGTAAGAAAAACAATCGGTTTATTAGTACTCCAGTGGTGGGCACCGTCGAAGGTTAATGTCTTATGCCGATAGCTGAATTTCTTCCCTAACCTTATCACCCATAATTCTCAACTTCGCTGTCCTTCGCAAGGAAGTGAACTAGCTGAAACCAGAAACCTAGAGCAGGCCGGACCGTGTATTTCAGGCACGGGACCCGCGCGGAGTAAAAATCTCTTGCGAAGACGGGTCCTTAACCTTTTTTTAACCTCCATAGTGCCGCTACAGAATAAAATATAGTAATTGGCAGACGTTAATAGGCCAGCAGGTCATGGAAATCCCATTATACAATTACGAATTATGGAAGCAAAACTAGCTAAATAGATGGTGGGAATAATTGAATTAGGGTGGGATATTTGGTGCTTATAAAAAATTTAAGCTGCTCAATAACGAGTAATAGCTACAAAAAATAGAAAGGGTGTCCAAACTAACAACATGGAGAGGTTGGCGGGGTTGAAATCATTTCCAGATGAGTAGAACTCGTCACCCATTCCTGGAAGTATGAACAATTATGTGGTTAATACTCTAATAGCTGCAAGTTTTGAAGGACTGCAGTGACTAGTGTAAAGCAGCTTGCACTGTACTAACACTTCACATAACACTCTTTAATTAGTGGTAGGAGGTACCTGTAAAAACGGTCAGGAAGGTATCTGGATCCTCATTGGCTTCATCCATTCCATTGATTATCTCGTTGTACATCTGAGGCACATCAATCAGTACTTGAATTCACCGATGCCACTTCTTGTGCCAAGGATATTTGATGCCAAGTTATTATATACATACTTTTACACACCTCAAGCAAATGTAAACATAACGAAAATATTACTTGTGGAGTGATGCAGTTCTTTCTGCGCACATTGTCGATTTTTATCCAATATACGGGACCACTTTTTTCAACAATTACTGACATTTTTATAGCAGAAAACAAATCCGCTCTGAAAACAAGTAGTGTGAATATTAAGGTGGATACTAATAAACTAAGGTAAAGTGTGGGGTAGGCGAAAATGAAAGGCGATTCCTTGTTATTTTCTAACAAGTGATATGAGTGAGCGGTACAGGGAACAAACTACGCTA
This sequence comes from Pelodera strongyloides, assembly GCA_036852015.1. Lineage (NCBI taxonomy): Eukaryota > Metazoa > Nematoda > Chromadorea > Rhabditida > Rhabditidae > Pelodera > Pelodera strongyloides. The sequence goes on from JAANDG010000294.1 coordinate 29,593, forward strand.
CAAACTCCATTGTGAACAGTGCAGGGAGGAGATAAGAACAGATTGGAAATCGTTGGGTACGTACAAACTATACATATGCTATTGGTTGAAAAGACGATTAGATAAATTGAAACATAGTATATTTTACCACTTTTGACAAAAATTCAAATGCTACAATTCCCTTGCTTTCGAACCATATTTACGGTTTGTTTGTTGGCCATAGCGAGTATCTTGTTCTACGAAGCATAATGTCTTAGGGTCTTATTTTGTTCAGCAAATCTTAATATATTATCTGCTTTGGTATGGAATACTGTTGCTGTTTTTAAACATTTCCTTCGTGTTCATAATGGCAAACAATAAAATTTATTAAAATCTTTATTACACATCAATACGGTGAAGGACATAAAGCTAAAATCATAGGAATGAATTACTTGCCGAGTAAAACTAAATATGATTGTTTGAATTACAACAAATTATGGGTATTTTTCAGCTCCATACTGTAGCCTTGACAAAAAAAGGAGATTGCAAAAATGAACACATATTTTAACCGGAATGTTATATTTATGTATTGGCAAAAAAGATATGGTGCTGTTGTTGAAGGAGAAGGTCAATTTTCATACAAAATTATTGCTCTTTTCTAGATGACGGACCGGGAATATTTTTTCCAGCTTTGTTTAGAAAACAGCCAAACTACGTCTTTGCTATTTCCTTACAGTTGGCATTTTCACTTAAAATGTATGGGTACATCAGGCAATTGCAACGCTAACTGACCAAATCAGCAGTTTGGATTCTGTTGATAAATAGAACATAAATGTAGACGTAAAATAAACCCGACAACACACGAATTTGTTACACATGATGACAATCAAATGAGCACAATCATATATTTGTACACTACATAGTTGATAAACGTTAAACAATTTAGGCAACATAATTAAAAGAATTAAAAGAGCAAAATGAGATAAATTTCCGTCCCGCTAAAAGTATACGTATCTACCATTCCAACATACAAATTGGGGATCCCTAAAACTTACTGATAGCAAACTCTAGCAACTTTAAGTGGATTTTTATTCAAATTCAGACGCTGATACCGACAATTTTTTTTAATTCTCTGCTGGAAAATACATTTAAAACTGTGAAAATAGACTAGTATTGAAAGAAATGTTTAGTACGAATTAATTTCTATCCAACCATCTGTGGATTAATGAGACAAGTCTCGCATGTAGACCCAAAAGTAGGAATCTTCGCCAAAAGTTCTGATATAAATTGTCAGTGTCCTGTTCACAGCCTATATGCTGAATCCGAAGGAAAAAACAACCAAAATAATAGCAAGTGAGAATGACGATGCTTCAGAAGGACGCTTTTCATTTCATAACCTGGTGGGAGCCGTCTGAAACGAGCAAAACAGCTTTTAAATCGTCAATACGGCAGCTTCAGATAATGAGATGAGTAGAGTCGTTGCACGTTGTCTGAAAACTAAAAAAGGATTTTCTCAATAATTATTGTAGAAGTAAAGATTTGCAAACGATAGGTTGAAAGGGTGTAGTGAAAACCTTGAGCTCAACATTGTTGGCATCCAATGCAAGAGAAAGGCAAACCGAACAAACTGTACCGCTCATCGAGTGTGTTGCATCATGAGCCATTGCTTTAGCAAATTCTCAAGTGAAATTGAAATTAACTAAAACCAGCAGACGTAGGAGAAAGTGTATAGTTTAGTTAAGGATTCGAAGAGCATAACCCGCTTATTCCTGCACTATTATATTGTACAATGATTATTCCACATGTCAAGGAGTATTTTGGTAGAAGAAAGTGAACATAGGGATAGTGTACCGAGTGCATTGTTGAATGTGATCTCCACGTGCTCAAGAGGAATAGAAGAATCAGAAGAGATCAGGCCCCCTTCGCACCATGCTCTGCTTTTTCTGGAGGGGAAGCATCTCCGTGTTGGTCGGTGAAACAGATCGAACACTGCGTTTATGCCGAGTCGCCCCGCACTCCACCTGGAACTTAATTGTGTGTTACATTAAATTATATAAGTTAAAACGTCGTTCGAAACATTTTGGAAATGGTCGCGTAATTGCCATGTCCATGAATAACGCTTACCAACTCCAATCCAGCACATTCTTCTCCACTATTCTCATCGTCCGATTCCAGTCTCAGAACCTTAATTTGAAGGATAATCATTGAAGATACTTTACAGTAAATCTTAACAATTAACACTTTTCTTAACTGACATCATAACTGGTTCAAATGACTATTCTGCGAACAAACACAAAGGCCTACCACATGGGGACTCGTCGTGTGCTGCTGACTGATCTGGTTGTTCGAAAGCAGGTCGTTGGTAGTAATCGACACCTATTTATGCATAGTTGTTGGACATTGCGATTCAAAAATATGGTTTTTCTTTTGTTCTACGTTTGAACTCCGCCGCGAACGCAATCGTACCACGCAGGGAAAAAACGCATAAAAATGAACAATCACGAATCACATTACCACCACCATACACCAAATAGTTACTGTTAATATCTACCCTGGGGATTAAGAGCGGTGTGTTCACCTCGGGCCCGTCTTCAGGATCAATGTTAAAGATATGTGAGCCATCAGGGGGAAACAACTGATAGTCCTTCTCGTTGAATGTTCCGGTTGCCTGCAAAAACTGATGCAAGACATGTTGAATAAAAGATAGAAAGGCTCCGTGAAAAAAAACTTGTTGCATGGAGACAAAGATGAGCCTATTTTTTCGTAACCTGCAACTTTCTATCCCTCTCTCGAAGGCTTCGTTAGCTTTTAGTCTATTTCAAGAATGAACAAACCCTCATTTGATCTAGTTCCTTTGCAGAGCAAGATGGTGTCTTGATGTCGTAGACATTGTGGAACTTGCCAAAGTCAATATTATACTGTCCATTCTCCTTTTTGTAGTGGACCAACTTCTCAAATCTAAAAGGTAACTTGTCACGCATCATCTCTATTCTGCGTTGGTTGACCTTTCGATGAATTATATCATGCATTCTCCATCGCAGATATTTAAAAATGTGGCTTGTCTCTAAAAACTAATAGTCATTACCTTTTGCCCCAGAGTATTTCACTAGGCAGATAGCTGGTACGTGCCTGAGTTGTGGATCCCACGCTCTCAACGACACCCTCAAGAATGGCTGAAACGGGCGCAAACATAAAACGCACATCTGCATGCTTACACAAAAAGAATACATCTTTTTGTAATTTGTATGAGAGTTATGATGTGTTTAACAAAGAGACCCACCAATGATTTCGAATTTGGCAGTCGAAAGCCCTTCTTTGCTCAAATCGTATAGAGGGCTGTTTTCGTCAATAACATGACTGATTGTAATAGGCCATATGACGAAAACTCGGTCCAGCCCTTCATCATATCTGAAAAACGTTTTCATTTTATCACACACGACGTGATCAGAAACATACCACAATCTTGCAAAGTGTAACTACACAAAGTGTTTTCAGATGTTTTCGCTGACTCCTAAAATGTCCGACATGGTCCGTTTATGTTAAATGCTACATTCACTCACCCAACGTCCATATCAAATTGATGGAAAGGCAGCAATTCCCCTTCATATGTTATACATCGTTTGATCATCTAAAATTCATCAATTCATTAGCTTCAGTTGAAATGCGTAGAGTTCAAAGTTTCAAAATGCTATCTTGGCCTAGAGTTTTCCCTATTTTCTAAAAAAAAAGGTCAGATGTTGTCAAGACCACTTCATGTATGTTCGCACCTGCAATCTGACGTGTGCTTCTGCGAGCGAACTCTTCCTCATGTCGCCGACCCGGAATAGGAGACACAACTTTCCGTCCCTCATACAAATCACCGCGTTCTTGCTGAAATTAGTTAATAGAATGAAGCAAGAATTTAGGGCAACCGCCACGCTGTGATCCCGACGAGTTATGCTTACTTTCGCTGCTGAATGTTTGACAATATCTTTCACTCTAGTTGAAGATATCAATAATTTAGGTATAAATAAAAAATGCAAAAAAAAATGCTTCCCGAACATTATAATTCAAAATATCTCTTTAGCGTGAGAAGCGTGTAAACAGAATTAAATAGAAAAAATGTTTAACCTGAAAATGAGTGTTGCAGCTCTTTTAATTGGCCTCGCAAGTTTGGAAAATATGACTCCGGCCATTAATGTCTGTGAAAGGATTCCCCACATGAACTGAACAGACATGGCAAGGACAACAAGGGGACACTCATCCGTTGGGTACCTAAAACAACACATTAATGCTTGCTTCCAATGCATAATTAGTCAAATGATGCTCGTAAAATTGTTCATTTTGTCACCTTGAAGACCATAAAAGGAATGGGGGCAGTCCTAATGGAACCGATAGGTTTCATCCTCTCACACAAACCAAGAAGATAATAAGATGGTAGTCAAAGAAATCCGTCGTACAAGCCTTTGCATATGAACCAACTATGAAAACTGTACTGTACGGATGACTATGAGATTGTCTAACCGTAATGTCATTGCAAAGGATATCTTATGTAAGGTATAAACAGGTGTGACTGTTTCATACTTCATAATCACAATTTAAACAAAAATGGACTAGAGTATACATTAGCAATAGACATCAAACGAGTGAATACTTTGAAAGAAGCCGTTGCTTGGACTGGTTGCTAGTGGGTCTTGCGCTTCGTTTTGGATCTACAGATGTTCTTTATCGCCAACAATATCATAAATGTTGCCAGCAGTATTTCACATAATTTGTCTCAGTCGAATGTATTCCTTTCTTCAAGGTTACGAAATGAGACTTTTTTTGCTTTTTTTGCTTATTCTTTGCATATACCTGTGGCACAGTGAACATCCATTAATAGGGAAGGGAGATCCAACGAGTCGAATTGAATTTTGTCCCCATAAGAGCAGTACCAAGTTTCTCTCTCTCTCACACACACCACGTCACTTCAGTGTTATTTCTCTCTATATATTTCTGTGTGTGTATCAAACTATGAGTGTATCCGTCTATCTAGGTATCTCTAAGCCTCTTGCAAACGTGTTGCTTTCGGTTTCTTTTTTTTCTGTGACAAAATGCTTCTTCCAGAAGCGAATCAAGCTCAATTTTATGGGTGGCGATTTCAGGTCATTTAGCGAAACTTTCCCAAGGATATATTTGTGTCGTATCACAAATGGACCGTTAGCTGGCAAAATCATTGCGATTATTCAGGAGCCTGATGAAATAATTACAAACGAAATTAACGTCCACTGAATTTTGTTCCAAGACGACAATACAGTGTCCTATCTTAGTAACGTAGGTAGCTTTCGAAGAAGCATAAATTTTCATTCAAAAGAATTATGGGGTTGTTTTTGGGCGCACGCATCCCATCATGAAGGATTGTTATATTAATGCAATCGGGTGATTCCGTGAAACACATTTGTCATCTTATTTTGCAGCACGCAATTTGCATGAAACGATGACAATAAATTGGAAAACACTCACCGAAAACCATAACCGATGGTCGTCTGAGTTGTGAAAGAAAATAAGTAGAAATTGATTTCAGAGTCCCCATTCTGAATACACGGCGTCCAGTTGGATGCACGCCAATTCTGTGGTTCCATGTCTCCATGCGAAACAGCAATGCTTAAGATTTAAAAATAAACGTAAAATACACTCACCCTGTTCTAGATTTATCTGCAATATGTGGATGAATGAAAATTCCAACGGTCCATTCTACATATGTGGTTCTTTTTTCCGCGCCTATTATGCGTAAAGAAAGGTCCAGGCAATAAGAACATTTAAGTAAGAATGCATAGTTTCTGTTTGGGGATCACACATTTTCATTCCATCAAACATAAAACCCACCTGTAGTAGAGGCACGCGAAGAATGTCCAGCTTAGAACAAAATTGAGGGAGAAATAGAGGAGACACCATCTCCACTTCATTTCAATCACTGTCGTGAAGATGTCACTAAACGGTGATTTTTTAATTAATTAACTTGCTGAAAGTTTCACCAACCCGAATGATCATGGTGATACACGGTCAAATGCTTTCATTTTTCTCCATTGAGTTATATTGATGACCGAACGGTTTTGTCTCTTGTTTTGGCTTGCTTAATTGAATTTAGGCTTGTTGTGGATTTCCCTTTGGGAAAGGAATGATTTCAGCTTTCAGAATAGGACACACACTGGACTCGTCTCTAAATAACTAATATCTAAAAGGATTCAAGTCATCAGCGATTAACTTACATCAACCTATTCTCCGAGAGAAAAATCTAGTCAAACACTGCCCACCTGAAGTATTTCCGTCGCTGTTTTGGCACATTTTTTAGTGAGATGTTGCAGATTCCCTGTTTCTGCACCAGTCGGTTCCTCAGTCGTCGACTGCCGAGACGCGGAGTTTTGAAGAAGCGCGAACGCTCCTTCCGCTCCGGTTCCATCTCAAGGAGGGTCTTCTGCGCGGCGAGTAGATTTGCTACAGAAGGACTCATACTCACGACGGCGCCCTTGCGTGCGATCGGCAAGGGCGCCGCCATGTTTCCGCGCTGCGCGAACAACACGCCCAACGTAGCGCGCCCACGTTGCCCTCCGCCACGGCTCACTAGCAAACCGTAGCCTTGAGGATTTTACAATAGATAGTGAGAGATCACTAGATTTGAGGGCAGAAGACCAGTAGCTGTTATTGTGTTTGCAGATAGGTAAGATCTGATTTCAAGAAGATAATATATAGCACGCTCAGTGGTCGAGGGTGAAATGTCTTGAAGAGCTTTCGTGGCACATCTATGGGGTCCATAGAAGGAGAAGGAGAGTGAGAGAGCTGTTCCGGAAAGAAAGAACCACGCCCAAAAAAAAACACAGAGAAGAGGTGGTGGGCAGTTCACCCGAGTAGAATGTTGTAAAGGAAGGAAAATAATATCTATGTATGAAATTTCAACAGGATTTGTTCAGACCCGGAACAACGTGTTGTCGAATGTTGTTCAGAGCAATCACTGTTAGGGACAACTCATAATGGATGAAAAAAATTGTAGTTGCTGAGATGTGGGATCAAGAAACGGATCGGAATAAGACGACGCTTAGGTTTACAAAAAGTAGGACTTCTGCAAATACGTAGTTGATATCTCCAAGGTATTTTCGACAAAGAGGGTCAAAAGTTATGGGCTTATAGAAATACTTTGCTATAATGAGGAACTTACAATGAGCCCAAAACTAGGTGACCAATGGCATTAGTGCCTAGAAAATGAGGCACTGTACAGTTTATGCTATTGTGATAAAAAAAGTTCTATGTGCACTTGTAATTAGCGGAAAGCTACTTCATCGTCAAACGCGGACAATTGATTTATTTTTATGGTTTCGTTCTCTGTTCTTCGTTTCGTAATTCAAAGCAATTGAATAACCAATTTGCGACTGCTTTCTAGTCTTAAAAAAAAATGAATTTTCTCCTCAGGCAATTTTCTGACAATTCGATTTTATCATTAGTTTAAACATTATCAGGATTTAAATGTAGGATACTATCTAAGAAGTTTACTCTAATCTCTTTCTCGCTCTCACTCCCTATGTGTGTGTTCTTTCAAGCGTTTACGTAAAGGTAAGATTTGTGACCTACGTTCTAATTGGCTCTATTCAAACTGTTAATCCAAATAATATGAAATATCTCCTTTTTTTGGACCGAACGGAAAGATGAATCAGATTTTCCTAATTCGCAGCACAGTTGAATAGACACAAAAGAGATAAACACGAGTTTTCAATAATGAGTTCCATACAGTAAAAGAGATTTAAAAAAAGCAAAAGTAGACGATAAAAGATCATTTCCGATATACTTTTCGCCAGTTTTTCTATGAATTCACTTAAATCGGAATTTCTGTTTGAAACTTGAAATTAATGTACAAATCTGGAAACAATTTTCACTCAATATTTGTATTACAAAAATGGCCGCTTTGACGCTCTGCTGTTTGCTTTTTCGTAAATTGGAAAGAAGGCACGACACAGGTTAACTCACTGTCGGCTATAATGGAGGTTCCCGTTGAAGATTCACTAAGGTTTGTGGCCGAAGTGTCCCTGTGAATGTTTGGATGGTCCAGTCTAACAGACTTCTTTTTCCTTCTACTCGACATTCTCGCATAACCCAAATCATAGTGAGAGTCATCTCCGAGGCCGATCCTTGAATCTTGCTGCTCCATTATTTGCCGAGAAAAGATCACAACGGAATCCGAAATCCTTTGGCACGCAATAGATGTTTTTGAAAATTAAGCCATAAGTTGGCGAATGACACAGTGGGAATGTGTGCAAGGTTATAGCTGAACCGCTAGATTAGTACGTCAAAAGGCGCAGATTCGTTATTGGCTGGAAGGCAAAGAGAGAGAGTCGAAATCAGGATTTCTGAATAATTTGGTGTCTTGTGGCACCCGTTAATCATAAATGCCGGGGACGGTCTGATCTGGAGGCTGGGCGGGATGCCCTACAGGGCCCAGATTGGGGCATTGTGCTGCCCAGGTGGGTGTTTACGTCGACAAAGATACATGCGTGTTCGGCCCAAGCGACAAAATGTTTTTGCCTAGATATTAAGTCATCATTAGTTGGTTAGTGATATTTGTAAATGAACTTCATCAGTCATCATCGTTACTTTTCTCTTTATCGATCACAACGGTGTGAAAATTACGGGTGGTGTCCTTGCATATTTTTAAACCCTTAGAGTATACATAGGATTATCACAGATAATGTCAGCGTAGGGATTCCTAAATAATCAGATTATTTAATAGGGAGGCTATTGATTGGGGGAATTATTCAATGCAAAACAATGTCCTAATGGAAGAACATTAAAGGGTACGGTCCCAGCGAATAATAAGCGTTTGAGTTTTTTCTTAGGTCTCTGAGGGGACCAATATATTTGCCCGTGAGATTTTGACAAGAACTTAATCAATCTGTGTACGAAAACATGCACTTTAAAGGAAAAAACCTCTGGTTTGTTGCTGATGGTGAGCTGAAAATAGGAGCACATTTTGGTTACCAAGCGCTACAGTACCACCTTTCCGCTCCGTTTTAGGTGTAAGCATACATCATATTCGAGAGTGTGTCATGAGACCGCAATTATTTTAACCAAGTTTCGCCCAGTCATCATATATATCAAAAGTGCATAGTGCAACCATACCTCCCCCCCCCCCCCCCAGCCCACATGTTATACACTTGAATTAAGTTATTGAGTAAAAAGGATAATTTCTTGAACAATTGTTGGAGTTGTTTAATGGACACTATGTATGAGGAATTAATGCAAAATTACGGCGCTTTGTGCAAGACACTGTTCTATACGAAAGATACAAAAGAGCACATACTTGTGTGTGAATTAACCCATGATTTGGCCTATAACGATTTACTGAATCGAATTTCTATTACTTGGCTTGAAATGGAATTGACCATTTTGTGCCTACTAGAAGACTTTTCACACTTTAAAAACAAATCGTACTGTATTATAAAGCGAGCTCTAGCTTAACTAGAGGACGTGGTTTTTTTTTAGATGTTTTGGTTCACATACTTATATCCATCTAAATAAGAAGCCAACCTTCGGCAGCAATACTTATATGCGAGAGGCAGGGTTGCAGCAAAATGCACCAATCAGCAATGTTCAGAAAACATCTTTCGCAAACAAAACTTCCACGAATTCACAAACCAAGTGACGAAAGCCATTGGTTGAAAAGATCGAAGGACACTAGATCTAGATCGGAACTCTTCTCTAGGTTTTTCACTAACACTTGCTAGCCGAATAATGGTCCGGATTTTTAAGACAGTTTTTGTAGGCAACAATATTCATAGTTGATAGACAACAATATTCATTGTACTAGAAAAGGAGGAGACACTAAACACAAGAGTGGATTAAGAAGCGAGTGAATTGAAAATGGGCCAGGTATTGAGTGAATGATGTTGATGATTGAATACAGAAGTGATGAGAGACGGAGAGTGACGACGCATTGGATCATCTCAAAAACAAACGAAAAGAGCGGCAACCTGAAGAAGTAAAAAGAAATGAATGAAGAAAGATTTAATGAATGGAAGAGACCTGTCTGGTCTGCAGAAGTCTGAAAACGATCGAACTGAGCATCTTTCACTGACTCACTATTCTGAATTGAAGTTTATCAACGATCTCCATCCAATATCGCGAATTCGGGATGATCAACGAATAAAAAGGAATCTTGCAAGAAATTCACTATAACTGATGATAAAAGAATAATAAGAGAGATCAAATCACAAAAAAAACTGTAGTTTTCAGCAACAACCGCAAACTGTTCGTTATTTTCCATATGGATGTCACTGTAAACGCTAAGAATTCAGGGTTGACCCAAAATTTACCAGGAATGTGAGAATAATTTTAACGAAATTCAATTCCAGTAATAAAAATCTATAATGTAGTTCACGATCGTGCTACACTAACCCATTATATGTTGCAAACGAATTGAATGAGTAGTATTCAAGAAAGAGCGAACACAATTGTGTTTTAAAAGTGTGACCAAGAAATACATTTATCAATCTTTGTCAACGAAAAAAATTAAAACGACTTACTTTGAAAAATGTATGTTTTATACTACTTGATGTTTTATTTTGCAAATGTAAACTAATTTTTGATAAGCTACCATAATTGAGGCATGGGAAAGTCGGGAATATGACAACAAACCGGTTGGGTCGCATTTGAGGATCGAAAATATTTATGAACATTGTTGGAAGATAAAATACTTTATTGTGCTGGCCTGTGATTAGGGTTGAAAAAAGGTGTGTTCAAAATGCACGTTGTTTCATACAAACTCTCATCTTCAACGATACGCTGCACCAACTGGCTTCACCAAAAGTTAGTGCTATTTCTGAGAACTAATCGGTTTTGAAATTTATAGGCTATGAATCATACGAATAGTTGATAATAAAAACACGAACTGCAATGAAAAGCGGCTGGGGCCATAGTCACACTATAAAGAGGGCATTAATTTATTTCCGTATGGTCAAGAGTGAAAGCCCTGTATTATTCGTTAACATTGAAGTTGAGAGACGTGTTTCTGCGCAATAGTTTATGAAAGTAAAAACAAGTATAAACAACTAAAATGTGTGGCCAAATGAACAAACAACGAGATTCACAAGACATCTAGTCAACACGCACCGTCAGCGATGAGTTTAAGTACAGAAATGCGCATAGGAAGATAATTCCAAATTATGCAAAGGTGCTTCGGGATGAATTGTAGGATTCCGTTCCTTCTATTTCAAACTGATGATCAAATAATCTCTATACACAACACCTAGGGATGGATGCTACTGATTGTGAGCAAGCTGACGGAAACTTACCGCGCTTATATACGAAACAGTATGAAGCGAAACAAAGAATAGAAACAGTCAAAAGCAACAAAAAAACTCTACCGCACCTTCGACATGAGCCTCACTCAGTCTTGAGGAAAACACGGACTGACGAGGGTTTACTTTATTCTATTGACCATCACGATAAAGAGATGAGAATTCGTCTATGACAATTGGAAGTTGCGAAAAGCGTATCACACTGCTAAGAAAATGTGTGTCAGGTAATGGTTAAACAACACAAAGAAAAATTGAATATTAAGAGTGCTTACCTTGGTGTATTTCAAGAAGCATTTTGCTTGCCCCCGTCAGGTTAGTCGATGGATGTTCACGAAATATCCTCAGTGCTTTCGTTAGTTTCATGTCTGAAACAGTATATGTTTATTTAGATTCAAATGCTCTAAACAGTGATTTGGTTAAGTAGTTAGATTTAGATAACTCAATAGATTAATATAAAAAAAAAATTTTGAGAAAAACTGGGATTATCGAATCAGAAAGAAACTTTAACAAATACAAAACTAGCATGTGATCTGGTAAAATAATAATTCTATTGTTGTTTTCTTACTATTAGTTTCTGGTTTATCTCTGTGACTCAATTAATTTAGATTACTTCTATGGGTATAATGCCATTGTGTCATACACAAAGACTTATCACAACACAATAAGGTAGTATGGAAAATAAACAAAAAAAGGTAGTTCACTCTGAGTTTAGGGTGATTTCTATTCGAAAAATCGCCGGTTAATAAATATTCTTTGTGCACATATATAAAGCTAATACCAATTTATACGATGTGAGAAAAAAACGAATGAAAACATAAAAAAATGGCCAAATCAGTAATAATCATCTTGTATCAGATTTGTTATATTTATATTTATATTCATCTCCACGGAGCCTGCTCTAATGCAAAAAAAAAAAACGGTGTCCTGGGAAATCAAGTACTCTACAATATTTCAATCAAATCACAAAAAAAACATGACGCAGGTAATACTGCAAGCAATGTATCAGTTTTTTTTTTGTTGACAAAATCTTGTTTGGTATCTGTAACTGAGATATTTGTTATATTGGGGTATGCAATGAGTAGATTGTTAAGCCGTTTTCTAGTTTCGGTTTGGAAAACGAAACAAAAATTATTTATGGTTAAAACTCGATTGTCGATGCATAAATCGTCTAATTCTTTTGTCGCATTTTGCTTTTTAGCTCAATACTTTACGTAATGTATTGGGCATCGCCACTTCAGTTCTAAACAACAATCAAGTGTGACTCGGCCGAAAATCAAATATTAATAAGCGTAACCAATAACACAAAAGAACAAAAGTAAACTTTCCTATTAAATGTCCGCAAATTGAATCATGAAGCATTCAGTAGATTAACTCAATCAGTATCAATAAGAAAACTAAAAAAAAGTTTTTTTTTATTGTGCTCATTAAAGACATTCAGAAACAATTAGTGTTCATAAAATTGTCGAATGTAATTTTGTTTGTATGTGTCGTTGATAAATACCTGTAAAAAATGTTGCCTCTACTCACTACTGTCTATTTCCTAATTTATTCATTGGTCAAATGAATAATTGACATTAAACACAGATACGCTTCTCACAGTGTTTAGTTTTGCCTGAAAGGTCCAGACATATAATTCAGAAAATCACGTACAATATACCGCTTTTTTGTTCCTGGATCCAGAAAGGAAATCAAAGAGTTTAGTTGTTGGTAGATTCTCTGGAAGGAAACCTCCCTCACGGAAGTTCCCCTAACCCATTATATGCTAATTTCATGTCGACCGGTGGACAGCATACCCTGACGTATTATATCCAAAAACGGCCCAGCAGGTAATCAAAAAATGAACAGAGCAGAGTTTTCCATTCTCTAAGGTCCTGGGAAATGCTCAGCGTACCACATGCTATAAGAATATCCAATGACTAGTTTGCAGTGTTCATACCGTATTGAAACAAGAAATTAGATATAATGGTTAATGGATGTTTTGGCTTAAGAAGTGGAAATCTTTCACAGATAGTTGTGAGAAAGTGGTGACCAAGCATGCGATTTCAATCTAGAAGACTTATAAGACAAACTGCTAAATAAAAGAGATTAGAACTAATTAAGCATCCGAAGTAGAAGAAACACTTCCGGAAGTGGTGGATGCTGAGCTATCTCAACGTAAATCCATCCAGTTCAATCTGTTCATTATTGATCATTGGGAATATGTTTTGTTTTCTGATGAAAAAGCAGATGTGCTCTCATGCCTTTCATTAATATTACCACTAGTTCATCCTCGTGTGCCGATGAAATTGAATTAAGAATGGGATTTCCATGATGAAAAGGATACACACAGATTGATTCTACTGCTCCACATCAATAAATGAGACACTAATAATACAATTAGATTCAATCATTTTTCGTAACCATCTGCATTACAAAAAAAGACTCTTGGTAAATAAATACACAATGGCCACTACAGAGTTCAAGACGAAACACCAATACTCAAGGAAATGCGTTATTTCAAACCTTGAATTTGCAGGCTCAATAGAACAACTTCGATTCTTTGCTCAGTTGTCACGTGACTCTTTATTTGTTACATATTTTAATAGTGTACATGTTTCCAAATTGAAACAAAAGGGGAGAGTTTGAAGAAAGGGGGACCCGTGGGAACAATAATCTCCATTAGTTGTATAGAATTCACATAGAGCTGGACAGAATTTTGAACAATTAGGCATATATGCGCTTATTATATTATCCGCTTGCAATCTCAATTAAATAATTTCAGTCACTCATAACTTACGGGAGTTTCTTTTGGGCACGTCGTTTGATTTAGCTTTGTGTATCCGATAAAGAGCTCCATTTTTCCAAGAATTCCTCTGGTGTCCTCGCTTTGCTTATTCAAACATGAGTTTGTGTAAATGGTCATTATTTTGAAACACAACAGTTTGATGTGTTTCATATACCTACTTTAACCTAATAAGATCACATTTATATGTGTATTCGGCATTTGTGTCATTCGCTCACTTATCCAAAACGTCTGAGATTCTAAGAACCACTTGCAAAAGAACAACTTTTCCTTCGTCCCCTTGTAATGAGCAGATTGCAGTTCTGTATCGGTGGATAGTCAAATTCAAACGACATTTCAAACACCTTTATCAATACATAATATGTACACAAACAATGGTGACATCGGTAACCGGCTTTCGAAGCTCGAACAATTCGTAAAAGTCTACAGTATTGCACTATGGAGGAAGTGTTAATGAATAAAAATATATCGAAAATATGACAATAACTAGTTATTTTGGAAGCTAGTGAAGTTAATAACCTATTAAACAATAGAATCATGCGTTTTGTATTATGTCCGACATTGAATACAAATCAGTACAAAAAAAGCTTCTTCGCAGAAGAATACAAGCTCGTATCGTTAAAGTTTTAAAAGGAAAAAGAAAAGAGATAAATGTATAGACAGTGAATATAAAGAAAGAACTCATCGTATGTACCCTGTGTTGACAAGTCCTAAACTTTAAACCTTAATTTTAACTGCGAATTATATTTTCCATATTCTATGGGAGTTCCAAAAAAATACAATATGCTTAGTCACAATAGCACAACTGAGAATCGTGAACCACAAATATGGCTAAAAAGACTAGCAAGAAAAATTTCGCTATGAATGTTCACACAAAAACCATGTTGAGCTCATCGTGATATTAATTTAGTGAACAACATTATTAATTTATGGCCAATTGTTTCAAAACACATGTATAAAATATAAAAAAATTGGTATTGCTCATGTCATGTTTGAAGGCTACCCGTTCAAAGTCGTCATCATGCACAATAAGAATAGAGAATATCGATCGATGAGGTTAATTGAAGAATTCTTTCTAATTTAGCGGACTTTGTCGTCCATTTCACCTATTTGGAAAGTGAATGAAGGGCTCCGCTTGTTCGACATATGTGCCAGCCTCGTATATGGTATCCTTTGGATCACGAAAAGGAAAACCAATCTAAAGTGGAAACAAATAAAGATGGTGTTGCGTATGTATTCACACTTCGCATAAACTACGACTGAGGAAAGATATTACATTTTGGGTTCCGGTACAATTTGTTAGAATGTCTCACCTCCAACGTTCTATAGTTTCCGGAAGATGGAGCGTAGACATGACTGTTCGACTGACCCCAATAAGGTTGTGGCGGACTTCTGTCGTACATGTTATGAAGATCACCATCACGAACTGTAAATACAATATTAGCATTATCTTGGACATATAGCAACGCTGTGCTTTGTTCTGAACGAATTACATCAAAGTCAACTATTTACAAAATTGCAAATTCCATAAGTGTATTTATTACCCATTAATCTCCCCATATGCTTCTTGTCAAGTGTAGCGGAAGTAAGAGGAAAATTGCCAGGCGAATGAAACATATTGTCACGGAGTATCAGAGGAGAGTTTGCATTCTTGTCAGCAGCAACCAATTCACTCGGATATGACTGCAAATATTCAACAAAATTATTTATGATTGCCAAAACAGTATGAATAACAAAATAGAAACAATGAACTAATAAAAAAGAGGGACGAAATCATCCAAGAGGCCTATGTAACGTCTTATGTGGCGTCAATCGCATGTGGTGTATACTGTTTTTTAGAAAAAAAAACAACTATATGATCATGCTTGAATCACCATTGACAATACTACATACCTGATGATAGACTGGATCGGAGACTTGATGAGGGGGCACCGGAGGCCTGATACTTGGAGGGGGAGGTCGTTTACTGCCAAGAACTTTCTCATGAGAATCCTGAAACTGTAGCCAGGATTAGTAAATATAGGGTTGTTTACCACAAGCCGGAAGATATCAGGGGGATTAGCGGATTGGGGAAAAATGCATAATGTTTGTGGCAGAAATATTAGTCAGCATCATACCTCTGAGTTGCACTTAAGGTACAGTACGGCGAATGTGACAAGGAACATGAAGATCACCAGAATGGGCAGTATTATGTACCAGATTATGTCCGAAGTAAGTGTGGCGTTGATTGAGCTGTCTAAAAAAACAGTTGTTACATAACACTCAATTCCACACAGACTATTGTTATAACCAAATACTACCTTGATTTACATCCGCACCCTTCTTTGCATCAAATATGGGAAAATACGAGCATTGACTAGTGAAATGGTAGCCGTGTTTACTATGTTTCTAGCGTGTCATCGAACGGCTTAGCACTCGAACAAACAGAACGCTTATTGGTTGTGTGGCCCTTCAGTAGGGACCAACATGTCATTTGAGCACTGGTAGGACAAACATAAGGAAGGGCAAGGAAGGAGTAAATGGTTAGCATTGAGTAAACAAACTGGATAGTTAAATTCTCCAAAGAAGTACATTATCTTCGCATTTTACCATGAGACGTGCGCTGCAAAGAAAAAAAAATCAATAATCTACCCACCGCCAATAACGTCCAGGAGAGCTGACTTGTATACCATATTGCCGGCAGCGGAAGTGACAACACACACGTATTTGCCAGCGTGATCACTGCGAACTGACGGAATAATAAGTCGATTTGTATACACGTGTTCCTGGCCACCTCTGTTCACGGTCTCCACCTGAAAACAATAGTTGGGAAAACTCAGAACTTCAAGGACCTTCTGCCGCTGCTTCCAACAGTCTAATTTCAGTGCTTGTAGAAGAGGGGAGATGTTCATACAAGCAAGTGCTTACACTCATCACGTCCTGTGGCTGATCAAGTACCAGTAACATCATCCCGTAAAAGTTGTTGATGACAGTTGCATTCGGATTCAACCGACGCAGGGCGGAAACATCGTCAATTTGCTTGAGCCACTGAAACGAGTGGACGTTCGAATAGTTAACATTTGAAACATGTTTATGCGATGTATGTCTCGGGCTAAGTCGAAGTTTGTGGGTAATACCCAAATGTTCACCTTTATTATTGGTGCATTGTTTGCTTTGACTTTGCACGTCAACTGGGCCGTGTGGTCGATTCTGACGGAGGTGTTGTATGACTGATCGATAACAGGAGTCTCTTCATGCTTTGGCTGGTCAACGGAAACCTGAAAAAAATCGGATTTTTCCGTGATTGCTTTTTTTGCGTCTATGTTTGTATCAAACCTATATGTATTTGAATTCAAACTCATTATCTGATTGTCGATTGTAGTTTAGTATAATGCTTACCCGATAAACATTTTCAATGCTTCCAAGGTTGTTTTCGATGACGCAACGATAGTCGCCCGAGTCAGGAACTTTCACATTTTCGACAACAAACACAGCCGAGTATGGCTCCTCTTCTGAAAAAAACTACCATTACCAACATTAACGACCCCCTGAATGAAAGTCCCAGCTTCAACCTTTAACCTTACTTTTCACCTTTTATCTGGAAACCCAGAATCCTTCCCATTTTTAGTAACTGTTTCTGGGAAGAGAAATGTTCAAGTTACAATTATATTCTCCCGCAATCTTTACATAATGCTAACATAAGGTACTATTCGCAAAAAAATCAAACTTAATCACTGACCCTTGCTCAAAAGTATATTATCCTTGTACCATCGGATCTCCGGTAGTGGATTTCCCCTCGCCGGACATCTCAACTCCAGACGACTGGAGTGCGGAATCCTGAGGGGAGCCAGCTTTGCAGCCTCCATCTCAGCATCGCTCATCCAAATCGGAGCCGATGTTTCAGAAGAGAGAACGATTGAATCACGAAGAGAAACACCATCTGCTTCTAAGATATACAAGTTGTGTGGAGAATTTTTGGGTAAATAATTGTGATGTTGGTCTCAACACGTCGTTCTACATCTTCTTTGATAATTATTCATTGAAGACATACTCTGTACATGAAGAGACAGTTGAACCGTGCGATGTCCGAATCCATTAGTTGCCAGGCATTCATACACTCCGCTGTCTTCCAATCGCACATTTTTGATTCTCAACTCTCGCTGATTCTTCTGAAGCTTGATCCGCGTATTGTCAGAGTTGATCTGCAAATGTGGCCATGAAATTATCATTCGGCGAAAATATAACCCCCCTCATGGAGACTCGAAACTCGAAACCACTTGTACACCCATGTTTATGCCGCTTAATGTTTCGAACCCCTCAGTTTCATTTCCAAACAATTTTTTATGTGTTTTGCAATGATGGGGGGGGGGGGTAATGGCCTATTTCTCCCACGGGAGTGTGACTTTGTCGTACATTTTTCATGCGTTCAATCATTAGGTGACGAATGGGGACCGCTTGAAAAATGGCATTATAATGTATGAGGTTTGTCCAGAGTGAAACTAGGAGGAAAGAGAGAGGCAAGTATGGAAACGTGAGCGGAGAAAGAGAAAGATTGGGCTAACAGAGCAAGGGTGAGTGGAAGACGGATGAGGACTCGTAACAACAGGAAGATACTCCTCCCAGGGGAGGGAGGTTCAAATAGTGACATGTGTGGTTAAGACTGCTTAGTGAGAGTGCTTGTTTGGTGTTCAGAAGGCATACCCCGGAAAGTAACCCCTATATCGCCCCGATCAACTCCCGTTCGGGAACTTGACCCGATTGGCCCCGATTTTTTCAAAAATAACGATGTGGCCCCGATTATTTCCCAAAAAAAAACGATATTGCTCCGATCAAGACTTGATCGGGGCCATATCAGGGTACTACCACAGTTATGATCAAGTATAGAACCACAAAGAATCGCAATTATTTTCTGTTTCAGAAAGATTTAATTCTTGCATTCTCTTCCCCACTGGGCTTGTCCTTCAGAGGTGCTAATTTGCCGTTCCCTCATCTCTATTAGAAAGCACCCGTTATGAATGGGAGTGTGTGCCCAGCCATGGGGAAGCGTTGTATCCATTGGCCAGGTGCTTCAACTATTCAAATCCCAAATTCACACAATTGGTGTGGAGTAGTATGCCACTCCAAAACACCCAAGGGACATAAGGATGCTTGAATAATGAACAAGCAGTATATTCAACTAATAAGCAGTTGAATAATACTATACTATAAAAACGAGGATAAAATGAGTATCTCTATTATAAAAAACTGTACATAAAAGAGAAAGAATGAAACTACATGTGCCTGTTTCAGCGCATCCCCAACAACGACTTTTTTGCTCATTTGGGTGCATTCAATTATTAGGTGTCAGGTTACACATTCACTTCTATTGCGTATCGCAATTATTGTGACGCAATATTGTGAGTGCGCCAGATATTGAGGACAACTGGGCAAATATTCGCAAACAATAAATGGTATTTTCCATTAATAGCGCTCTAAAGCCTCCAACAGTTCTCGGTGTAGAAATGGGCATAAAAATACTGCTTATCTGAAACACATGTATGCAAAAAAAGGCATAATAGTAAGAAACATGTAAAATAACTGACCACTTCACCATTTTTGGTCCACTCAATCATTAATTGTCCTTTGTCAGGACTGACAACAGGACATGCAAGTCTGAATTGCGTTGTGCCAACGGGAATCTTGAATTTCGTTTGCGGATGCTCCAAAACCCGAGGTGGAGCTGAAAATGGCGGCATTAATTTCACTATTCACTATTCACTATTCTCTTGCTGTTCTTCAGTATGTGCCCACAGCACTTCCAGTGAAACCACATATAATTCTTCTCCCAATTTTCTCTTGCATGAGTTATGTCATACGACCCTTCCCCCTCATCATCATCTTCACAAATCTTATTTGATTTAGATTATATGGAGAGTGGACTATGCCAATTGGAGCCTCTTCCGGGGATCGGCTTATCTAACCACCACATCTGACATCACATACACCATTAGCACCCTCACCAAACGGAGATATGGAGATTTAAAATGGAAACCATGAATTAGTTTGGAACCTTGGTTGAGAACTTTTGTTGAACAGTTAGTCTTACAGGCCGAATATGGTAATTTGACATTATTTTTACGGCCGGTGCTCACAAAAAACGGTTACGGTGTCAAAATCTCAATGGGTTCACTTTATGCCACAAAACACCTTTAAAAAGTGATGTGACCTTAACAAGTGGTTAACACCAAACACCTTTATTGGAATCGAAACCTAGTGGGAATTCTTTTCTTATCAAAACGAAAACAAAGGG
This sequence comes from Pelodera strongyloides, assembly GCA_036852015.1. Classification (NCBI taxonomy): domain Eukaryota; kingdom Metazoa; phylum Nematoda; class Chromadorea; order Rhabditida; family Rhabditidae; genus Pelodera; species Pelodera strongyloides. The sequence continues at coordinate 49,901 of JAANDG010000294.1, forward strand.
GGAGTCTTGCGGCCGACCGTTTACGACATGAAAGCAAAACAGAAAGATTTATGACTTTGTGATTCATCGATTAAGCAGTACATCAGTATGAGAAAAAAAAATAAAAAATAAACAGGAAGATGAAGCGTGTTTGCAAACGTGTTTGTGTTTGCATATAGAACAACAATAAGTAAATATACCATGATTGACACTCATTGACTAATTTTTGATTTGAGGATGAGGACTATCCAAGAGACTATTGATATTTAATTGCCAAGGGGTGAAGAAGACAGCATTTCGAGGTGAACAGTGATTGAACAGTGTTTGGCTGAAGGCTCGACGGTAGGCACAGTGGTGATCTTTAATTTCAATTTCCTGTGTTTCTGTTATTCCGTCTCCTTTGTCTGCGTAGGGCACCTGTGGATGGATGGTCTGTCAACTGTCCGGAGTCCCAGTTACACAGTACCCCCGAAGTGTCATTCTCAGATACACGTAATTGACAATGCCCATTGTCTTCCCTGGGGAGCAGCTTAGCCGTAAGACTTGTATAATTGGTCTGTTAGAGTCAATCATATCTTGTAACTGGATTGCGAGCACCTTCGTTGCATATGGAACAATTACCCTCAATTATTGAACAGCAGATTCGCAGGACCTACTACTTATAGAGCACACTTAATACACGGTTAGACTAGGTAGTGTAAGTGGCCATTAGAGATTGACTGGAATAACAGAAAGCAGCCACTTGACCCCCGTTTGCATAACAAACACTAGAAGTTGCTTGATTAGGGGGATAACGAGGTGTGGAGTGCCATGTAGATAAACATTCAAGGAATTGTCGATATGTTGGACTGTTGGCTGAGGGGCTCTAATAAGGTAAATAAATATATGTATTCCTTGGCAGAAGCTAAGGCTTATATCGAAAAATACTCGTGCCCCGTATTGGGTGGTTTCCAGAAATAAAGGCTTCGAGCATACTAATGATCATAATAATTTGTATTATGCTCGAAGACTTTGTTTATGTTTCCCTTTTTTATTACATACTATATGCCAGATGTCACTGACTAAAAGAGTGAAGTCCCTTCCGGCTTCTCATGCAATATGCATCATGCTCGAGGAAACTGCGAAAGGGGGAGAGGAAAGTTTGAATTAAAAACGCATGCATTTTACGCCAATGATGTACTCTACAAAACAGCAAAAGCCAAAAGCATGGTAGAAAACATGCATGCTTTTGTTTAAAATCGGTTTCGTTTTTAAGTTATAAAATGACCTTTTGCTAATTGCAGGGTAAGGAAGTTTTCCATCGCAGTATCGTTCTCTCATTGAATTCACCCAACTTTTCTAGAAAAATAACTAACAGAGATCCTCAGTTTATGCAAATAATATCGTTGGTATTTCCGATTAGAATCGCCACATCTGGTTCCAATTTGAGGGGAGAAAAGTGCACCAAAACACCTTCTTTGTTTATAAACACAACAGAATCGCATCCACATGTGGATACAAGATAAGGACGTATTTTTCCTGCTAAACATAGAGCTAGGTCAAACGTGCCCAACTAACAGCACCGGTCAAAATTTGTCTGCGAGCTGTACAAAAGAATGGAGAACGATCTTTGCATTAAAACCTTCTCAGGTACAAAATATTTAATATTTAGATGTCGAAGCACTGTACGTACGGTCTGCCCCAAAACTGCTGATGCACTATTCGACCCGTATTTGCCTAGATTGTTTTCCCGCGGGCGCCAAGAATAAACATCTGAGTGAGTTGGACATGTGCAGTTACCCAGGAATACTCCCGGAGTAATGTGTGAATACCCTGAAGGACCCTAGAGTGAAGAGAAGGGTGTCAAATCGCACGACCATTAGTGGCAGGGCTGACCACCACTGCTGATTAATAAAACCAATACTAGAGATTGAAGAGGTATGGTATTTTGGTGTTTTGCTGAGATTCGGCTACAACACATTTGTGGAGTTCATGCATAATGACCCCGCAACTGGCGTGCTAATTGATTTACATTAGTCGGTTCGATCACTGGTCAAGTTTGTACACCTCCAAACATAAACTTCCTCAGGGTTTCAACGAGTTTCCTGTGAGCGAAAGATAAGTGTTCCTCTACGTACAACTTGATGTCATTGACGAAACGAATGTAAATACAATCGAGAGCGGTGGCGCATTTCTGAAGCACTCAATGCACAACTTTATGGACTCTAGCGTTTGCGAAAGTTGACAATTTGAACGTGTCTCTACAAATTTTTTGATAAATAAGTCAATCTTTACAAGCTGCACAAGAATTTGCTTTTGGCCAATCTGGAAACAAAACATATGTGCTTCAGCGTCGCCGTGATACAGATAGCATTGTTGCCGGGCATGGTACATCCCACAAGTATGAATTTCGCAAAAACTACCCGACGGAAGAAAAGTTTCTCCCTTTATTTATTCACAGGAAATAACCCACCAAAAACAAAAAAAATCTGCCCTTATTCAGGTCTTTGTGCCATTTTTTTGGTAAGAGTGCACTGGAGGGAGGTATAAATGGATCGACTATCAACCCCTCCACACCAGTCCTACCAGTATACGATGTGTAGATACAGTGACCGCTATCTTTCCGACATAGCCAAGGTCACGCAGCCAACAACCACAGTGATCATATCTACCGACCAGCAAGTTGACATACACGGAAATGCTCGTTGCACGAAATAATGCAGGTATTGGAATTAAATGACGAGTGACTCATCTCTGGACAATTCTATGAGTGACCAGTGGCACGTCTGGAATTATTAGTTGCGCTTTGAAATTGATGTAGTTAGAAAGATAAGACCTCAATTGTGAGACAGGACAGGACAAGAACACGGCTCGGTTCAGCCTCGGATTACGGTATGTCCACCCAGGAATTAGAGAGATATGATCTGGCTGAGAGTGCAGGTCCTAATTATGGACGTGTCATCCTACGCTTGTCAGAAATAAGTCGAGATTCCGGCGACTGACTAGGTGTGTATTCGTGGAGAACTTCAGTGTTACTTTTAAATGAACATAGAAGCTCAACCGAAACAGCGAAAACACTCAGCGAACTTGCATGCCCATTTGCTTAATGTTTAGGATCAAATTTCCCACAAGATCTGGCACGGCGACTTTGCCAGGACGTTAAGAAGCTGAAGTTAATCCCTTTGGACACCATTTTCCGAGTTCTCCAAGCTTTTAAGGAGAGAGAGATGGGGTGTTTATGGTGTTCCGGCCCTGTGAGTCCCCAGCCTCTAACCCACGCACCGATTCAAAGCTTAGTTAATTGGAAACAGCACGTCAATTAGCATAAGCGACCACTTGGAAAACGCTGGAGCACCACAAAGGGAAATCGATTGAAACTCCCCGTTGAAATTTGAATAGTATCATGTTTCCCGGAAACATGGACCTTAAATGAGATCCCATTTCTTAAGTGAAGACCTTATAATTTAGTTACCATGTTATGATATGTATCCACAAATAGTTCCCATCACGAACTCATCCATTTACCGTATAATATTCGTTTGGGTGTGTGGTGCACGATTGCAATTTGCATATTGGTATTTAGAGTTTGAGTGACATTGTGGAGTGTACGATGGCTCATGCTAATAAGGGATCAGGCAGAGGAGGAGCGCACGGAAGGAAAAATGAATTGAAAATAATTTGTTTGAATGTACGACAGCATATCCACAAATTGTGGATATGCTGGATAAAGTACCACAAAATTAACATAAAATAATAAGAAATAGCACCTTGCTCAAAAGCCACTAAACTCTTAGAGAATAAAGATTCTTTTCCCTGGAGATATAAGTCGGACACTGCTCATATGTAAATGCATTGTACGCAACCAAGACCGAGGAAACGAATTGAATGGCCGGCCGCTTTGAACGCTTACAGTACTGAACAGACGTTTTTCTGATCTTTTCCCGCTTGCTTAACCGCTTGCTAAGTAAAAGTAGTCCGTCAACTCATTAAACGAGGGTAGCAATTAGCAATTGTTGAACGCTGCTTTAGGCAATTTGTGCGGGTGCTAGTTGATGAGGGATGTGGAGAATTACGCGCGCATGCCACATCGGACGTGCCATATGCCGGGGGCTCTTGACACGAACATGGCAGGGTCAATGGGTACGGTACGAGATGGAGGATTATTGGGGAATTAGACACCGGATGTGCTTTATTCAAGGCGAATACTCAGCATGTGAAGAGGATGCTTATTGTGGATAAAAAAGAGATTGTTGGCATACAGTTTTGTTACAACATAAAGAAAGAAAAGGCCAAAAAAATGAGTTTGAATATTCGGAAAGAAGTGCTGGTACATGGAATCAACATACATTAGATAAGAACAGTTGCAACAAATGATATAAACAATTGTATAAATACCAACCTCCTTTAGCTGATTCGACGGTAACCACTGCCGAGCAAACGGTTGTTGCCAGCAACAACCATAGCACAGCCATTGGCACGGCTGAAATGATGTACATAAAGAAAATGATATACATATTGGTAAGATGTCCAGTTACACAAGAAAACTGAACGTAGACGCACGGAAATTAATATAGTCTTACTTGGTATCGAATACGGTGTCCAACTGCTTAAGCGAAACCAGTAATACAGTAAAATAGCGATTGGTGGACTGAGCATTTTGGGTTCGAACCCTTCAGCTTAGCTCCACTAAGGAGCTTCGCCGGCAACTTTTTCACCACGGCTTTCCACAACGGATTAACTGTTTAGAGTCTGATGAGCAGTGATAATAAGAGCTTATTAATTGCCAGAGACTGTTCGTTCACTGAGTGTTCAGACGGTGAGAAGTCAAAAATGACCTTCCTGCAGAGAACGCTCAAAAAGAAGAGTTGAAGACGTAGGAAGGCACAAAACAATGTTTTTTGATAAGACTCATTGAAGAGGGTGCTAGAGTGACAGCAAATTTGAAAACTCCCTCTTTCAAAGCTGGTTATCAGCCAAAGGAAGAGTAAGAAAGGGAGGAGTGAAATTCAGAACACCTTCAGAACAAGAATATTTTAATAATCATAATATATGTAAAATTTAAATGATATATGAAGTGCTGCGCAATATTCGTTAAAACGTTATACTATTCTGCCATAACGATGTCAAAACAGTGCACTCAACACCAAAACTGTTTTCGAAAACAACCCAATTTTGCTGCACAACGTTCATTCATAAGCAAACTCTCCATAATTACTGAAAATATTTTGGTCAATGATGAAGTTTTTAAAAGGTTATCAACTTTAAACAACATCAAATGAGGACAAATGAGTGAGGACTTAAGATGTTTTCTGCGTCAACGTTTGGGGATTATAAATGTGTACGCTTGATAACATTGCGCCTCTTGGGTTTACTTTAAAGATTTCATTTCACTGTCAGTACACTAGTATTCATGTCAAACTAAAAAGGAAATTAAATGTTATTGCAAAGAATAAAATTTAGTTAACTTCTAAATTTAAAGAAAATGTCCTACCTTGCCACATATTCGCGGTTATTTTCCGCGTCGAAAACAAAATCAGGGTAATACAGTAGTCCTTTCGTCAACTCACTATATAAGAATACGGTAATAGCCGTTTCCGCCAATCGGAACGCTGCGATCGTTATTTACGAGTCAATTTTGTGATTTACGATCCTGTCGAAGGCGCGAGAGAGGCGGGAGGGGAATAGTTAATGGGGGGAGGGTGGGAGCCAGCGGGATAGAAGGCGGGACAGAGATTGAGAGAGGGAGTGTGCGGAAGATAGAGATTCAGTCAGGTAGCACCAGGATATACTTAAACTAGGTACCTTGGAGAGCTAACATTCTAGGTTAGGCAGGTAGCCAACGGGCAGAACACCAAACAATAGTGGAACAGAGATGCTAATATTTACATGGAAGGAGATACTCATGCGACTCAGATATAGGCTTAGAAGTGTCAACAAAATTCGCGGTTTCAGCGGTAAAGGCTTCCATCCGAATCCTCATTTCGAGCCTTCAGTGGAAAATACTTTAGGCACACCAAACTTTACACTTACATTTAGTATTCGCTGTATATAAGACATTCTACAAAGATTCCCGTGATATGAAACTAGCTGTTGATCTCGTACAATTAGAATTCCAAATTGTGATTAGCAATATGCAATGCTTTGTGAAATCTTAAGAAGTGTACAAATATCCCCTTGTATATACATTTGTAGGCTCTGTTTGTACAATGGACCGTAAGAGTAGGGTAGGTTATGCATACAATTGTGTGGAGAAAGGGTGCCGCCCGGAAGGGTCGTTCAATGAGATACAAGTGGTTGGACATGATAGAGAGCTTTTGTAGACAACCTCTTCTGATACATCTAAGGATCCTCCACTACGTGATCCAATTGAAAACAGGCCGCCGGACACAACAACGAAATAGTACCGAATGCCGAACATTTTCATCTTTCGATGCTTTTGTGAAAAATTAGAGTAAGATCCAAAAGAGCCTTTGCAAAGACAATGTTACCTACGTCACTTTATTCTCAAATGTCTCTTAATTACTGTTCATACATAACGGTCGATTTCTGACTGATATGTGCGACGTCTAACGCACGATTACAGATAAGTGGTGGTAATTATTGTCAGTCATATGGCTTTCCGGTTTCTAAATGCGGATGATTTGTTTCTTTCAAAAAGTCATTAGAAAAACGCGTAATTGTATCTTCGGGAACTTGTGAGGTGGTAAAATCCAAAGTGCCGAACTTTTCTTCAGATCCTCCAGAAACCCACGCAACCGTATCGGAATTTTGGACAAAATATTATAAGCTATTCAAGTACGTCGAATGCAACCTGAAAACTAATGACAGGCGATAAAAGGTACTCTATCGGCTTCGGTAAAGCAACCGAAGAGCAAAGGATCGCTTCTAAGGAAGCATCGAACAGATGTTTACTGGATACATATGTGGTAGATAAAGAAGAAGACAATGACGTTTGCGCTCAGTTATCAACAATTGCCTCAACTGAATTATCAGACATGAGAGGGCGAGGAGGAAACAAGGGAACACCAATCATTATCTTTCAATCGCCCTCTGGCTTTCTCTTTATTTTTTGTTTTGTGGGTTTCTCCTGGTTACTCTCATCCCAGTGCAGAAAACAGCAGTGAACCACCATGTGGTGTGATTGATGAAATTTGTGTGGTGTCAAAATTGAAACAACTTAGCAATCCATCAAATGAATAATTGATTCATGGATGCAAACGATGAAGAAAGAGGAGAGAAGGAACTATAAGAACAGATTAAGGTGCTTATTTTCCAGAATATCGACTAAGTTATTCAGAGGGCAGTAATGTTCTGCAGACAGTAATCGTAGCGTAGTATCACGAAGAAACGACCTGAGGCGCATTATGAGTGTCAGTCAGTTATCAACTCGTTACCACATCACATACCCGAAGGTTGTTTCGAAAACCACTCGTTTGCCATTCGCACACTGGCATACGCAGATAAGATTAAAATTACAAGATAAAACAATAACTCAAGAACTGAATCATCTAATAAAAAATGTCTCCAAAGATGGGAAGGAATCGCTTACAAATTAAGACAGACGTTATTTTATATAGACAACTGGCACCAAAAAACCATTGTCATAGCAGAGAAACAGAAATGTGAAGATGTATATCTGCTTTCTGCCAGAGAAGTAATCATAAGTGGACAGTTGAGACAGTTGAGACCCAATTTTTGAGTACCACTAGCATATCCCTGATCTTTCGTGAACAACTATTTGCAAACGACAATATTTACACTGGCAATGTGATAAATATAGGCAGTTATCTTCTCGGTTACACAGATTTTCATGGGTTACGAATTTCGGAGGGTCATGATATAAAGTACGTTGAGCTGTCAATGAGTCTCGTCTTTACACATAGCATTCAGTAACAAAATATTTGAATACATGATACATATATTCTGAAACACTTCTCTCCAGCCCTATTCCGGAAAGAAGTTTTGCATTTTTGGATGATGAAATCGGACGAAGTGCATCAACTATGCAAGCTACAACCAACTTCAGAATGCATGATTTGCTGTTGCTGTTGCCAAGCCGACTGAAAGGTAGTGTGCGAACTACTCACAAATCCAGCAAACTGCATGGTTGTTGATGTATCAGGGTCATGTTGAAGTTAAATTTTCATAATTTGAACAAAATAAATAAACATTGTTAAGTATTATTGATATCAACACAATATAATACAAAAGGAGTATGGAATGGAATAAGGACGTGTGTTTTGTGTTTCCAGCGTGATGTTCAGTGGACAACAACAAACTCACTCGAGAGTGTTCGTTCAGTGGACAGTTTCTCATCCTATTCCAGTGAATCTCTCAACTACGAGAGTACACGACTGCACACACAACGAAATTACGAACAAACAATGTCTCTTTTATTTTCTTTCGCTAAACTGTAAATTTTAGAACGTCTTAGAACTCTACATATGTCATTATTCTTAGTTTAGTGGTGAACGGGTCTTTGTGGTTGTGCTTAATCTTTGCCTTGGCTTCGGTGATGAATTACATTCTTGTTTCTAGTGAAGGCCTTTGGCAGAAAGGAATATATTAGAAATGACGCCACAATACCATCAGCAATAGTAAACGTGATAGCAAATCGGAAATAGTAAATCGGCTGCCTTTCATTCCAATCATCGCAACATTGTGTTATTCTAAATTGAGCAAGGTTAGCGGCTTCGCCTAGGTAGTAGGGACCTACGGCTTCATTTCCATTGCACCCTTGTAATATAACGCTTACAGTATACTATGTCTCGTAACCAAACACCTCAATAAATCTTTTGATGGTCGAATGTTGAAAGGTGCCGGTCGAGTCGGAAGACACATTAGTACTGATTTATGACCCCGGACTGCCACGAGAGCCCGGCACCAATAGAAAGAAACTACGGTAAGAGGTAAAATGCTGCTGTTTTCTCGCATATGCATCATCTAATTCAGCGTGTAGTAAATAACATAATTGGCTGTTTGACTGTTTCATTAAGACAGTACTCGGAGCTAATATTTAATATCAAGTGCACTGAAAATATCGGAAAATCAGAGGGATCTGTTTAGGTACAAGAGACCTCTATCAAATGCTTGAAATGTTCGTTATTATCAAAATCTGATAGTAAACTGGCTCTGCATTCTGATGTCAGCGAACAAGTAAAAAGGGTGGTTTCTCCTCGAAAAGGTAGTCAATAAACTAGTGTAATGATTGAGTGGGTGCTAGCGTGGTTAGGTGTGGTAAGAGGCTAATTACTAGTGTGCACACTGGTCCAGCCAGGTGCATTACGTATGAGCGGTACCTTTATAGAAGGCATGCCATTTGAAACCACTCCTTTATAAGGGGGCACTGAACAACGTGTGTTGGAACAATTGAGACAACCACTTATGCAAATCACACAAGCAGTTTGCATACTTTACGTCTTATGACCTAATGGTAAGCACTTCGCGAAACGCAAGTGAACATTTATTGAGGTCAGCATTGACAGGTAATCACGTTAGAATTTTAATAAGCAAACTAATATATTTAACGTTTCTTATGTTAAGGAAAACATTATCCTATTTTGAGTATGAGTGCAGACCTTCTTAGTCTTTAGCGTGGAGTGACTTGGGTACCATAATATTGCATTGACTATGCCAAAAGGGTCAGCCACATACAACAGGTGCATTATTGGGCTAATTATAAAGCGGTTTATGCAGATAGCATCTACTATATGTTTAGAACACGGTAGTTCTGCTAAAAAGCGGGAAGCATATTTCGATACCACTCGAAAATAATTTCGCATCAAAGCGCTCCGGATTAAGTCCACAATGAAATTCAATAGGGTAGAAAGATAAAAAAGATGCCGCGTGGACGCGATTTATTTAAAGACTTGTGTGGTCACTTAATAAGAACAGCTGGTATAATCGAAAGTGTATCGTGTGTATCAAATGCTTTCAGTAGTGGGGGAGAGCCGGGAGAAGTCACCAACTGACCAATCATAACTGACAAGACCTCTCCGGAAGAGTGTAATAAGAACACACGCATATAACACGAAAGATGAGGGAATAAACTTTATGGCTCATCTATATATCTCCTCTAGAACCCTCATGGGGAATAATAAAGTCCATCATGATATGTTGTTAACTTTTTGCATTGAAAAAATGCATATTAACAGAATTTCATGTATTAACACCGTGAATCGGCCATTGTTTGGGTAGGATATACTATTAGTGCAATCATTTGGTTCTTAGAAATGGTTCTACCATCATTCAAAACACTATATAAACCGACATTATAAAAAAATCATTTGTATTTGGGTACTGTATAAAGCATTGATCAGATCACCAAATAAAGAAATTTACTAAAATGTGTGTTTTGTTCGCAGATGCGTGGATGTCTTCCAACATCATAATTCGGCTGCCAGGTGATATACCTCACTGAAATTATATATCAGTTTTTGTTTATTATCGGTTAGCTGCTTTTCAACGATTTATGCATTCGTTAATCAAAATAATTTCTAATATAATCAGAAATTAAACGGAACGCTCGAACCAATGTGCCTTCACCAGGTATGAGATCAGGTGATAAAATCCAGTAGTCCAGAAGTCACCTTTGTTTAATTAAAAATGCATTTAAGTTATGAATACAGGCCTTAACCCTGTTGGATCCAAGGATTTAACGATATGAGTTTATTGTGTTCTTTTCTTGTTCGTGCTTTGCTGATGCATGCGATTCATGTTTCAACAAGTGATCAACGCGCGCATAATTTGATTTTGGGGTGAGTGTAAATGGTCGGCTTTTATAATGAGTGAAAAAGAACCGAGCGATGATATTGTAGGGGACCAACCGTTTAGATGTCTCCTTTGAAACCATGAAAATTTGAGTTACCAATAAAATTCGTGCGCGAAGAATGAGGGCACTATCTATTATGATAACAGTTGTTCTTCGCGGAATAATTAGTCGACCGAGTGAAGATCAGAACGACTGACAACCACCCGCCGGGTCGTATTGGTCAGAGACGAGAACTTTGCCAGTGAGCCCTCCAGTAACTTCATTTCAGGACATGTGTTAACTGCGCAGTATCAGAAACATATGCATGTAAATTTACTGGTGGGAGGTGCTCCTTCAAATAAAGGAGTGAATGTAACTTTTAGGTGGATTCCCAACATTCAATTCAAAGTGCCCATATTTTCTATTCTATTCGATAATTACCACTAAACGAATTGAAAGTAAAATAAGAACCAAATGTGTATTTGGCAAAAATAGGGCTAGGGTCGTGAAGCACAACGTGCAAAACATATGCTTTTTTTTAAATTCTTTTCACGGCCCATCTGAATGGCTTACTTCAAAGATTGGGTACTCATTTTTGTAATGTGCCTATGTCCTGCGACATTTTAAATTTTACACACCGACAAACCGTTTTTCAACAACGATATATCGTGAATCGAGCCTAAATGTCGGTTCAACACTCATTGTCAGACATATCGAATCTTAAAATTCCATGCCAGATTAAGAAACGAAACTTTTTAAAACAGTGATGGTTCTGCTGCGTGTTATTCGTAAATTAGAATAATCGCATTTGTCTTTGCATGCTCTGTTACTGTTACAAAACACAATTGTTGCAAAAGTGCTTTATATTCCAGAAATGTTTGTGATAGGATAAACAACGTTTGCCACGAAAGGACACACAATTTCGTCAGTTGCAGACTTCGCTCGCAAGTGAAACCACTGTAATATCATCATGGTTATCTGGCAGCATTGTAGGTAAATACGATGTTGGTGACAACAATCATGTGCTTTGTCTCTTTACATGTAAAAAAAATACGTGGAAAACACTCGCTGATGGTTCTTTGAACAAATGAACAGGGCTGACTGTTGCTCATGTGTCGAGATCTCAATGCTTGTGTTGACTTTTACTTTGTGCACTGATGAAGATGTTTGTACACCAATTGTAATCAGTGATGCTGTTTCACAAAATCGTTTCTCAGTTGTAGGCGGACGCGAGGCTATAGTCACTTTAAAAATTTTAAGTGGCAAAGTGCTGCGGCTTTCTAATCAACATTTAATTGATTAAATGAAGGCAAGACCTCTCAAGGCTGGTCAGGCCAAAGTTTAGTTTGATTGCATGAACGAAAAATTGGGGTATTGGGGTATTGGTCAGGCCAAATACCCCAATACCCCCCCCCCTCCCCACTCGTCCAATACCCCAATTTTTCGTTCATGCAATCAACATTTAATTATTCATGTGAGTGCCTTGTTTTACAAGAGTCGAGAGGTACCCCTGATGATGTGGAGGGATTATTCACGACTATTTGCCCAGCTCTCATCCCCTGCCGGGGCCGGTTCTAGCCTGGCACTTTTCTTGTCTTTGAGCAGGACTGCCTTGCCTCAGCCTGACCTATGCCATCAATCGTACATTATCCATTATTTATTATACTTGCGTCTTCAACACACTACTTGAATGTGTCACCCTAATGTTTCTGCATGAATCTGTGCACATATTTCTTTCCAATGGCACTTCGGCGAGTTTTCAACTGTTCAATCTTGAAAATCGAAAAGTTTCAAATAGCTCGTGAAATGTTCGATGTTTGTTACCTTGTGCGTGCGTGTAAACCAGCCTTTCTCGACGTAGATATTTCCAATCGTTTTCCACAAAACCATCGATTTGTTTTACTCTCTTTCACTTTCACATTGCGCAGTAGTTTCGTCGTGCTCTATGCGCACTCTAACAATTGTCTCAGAACCAGTCTCGTTGTATTTTTCGAGCTCAGTTTATATTTTGATTTGTTCCATATTTTATATCTTCCATTTTTTCTTCCGTTTCAATTATACTTTATACGTTGACTCTGAAAACAGTTTTTTTTTGTAATTGGCTATGTGAGTGAAATATTTATTGTAAATCATTTTTGTCTGCCCAACATCATGATGCACGAAAAAAGTTTCAGAGTTAATTGTCAATAAAATAAAATCTGCATGAGCTTGGATCACGCATAAGAATGAAAACGTAAGATACTCATAGCAGTTTTATCATACACAACACATATTTCGCCTTTATTTTGCAGCAACTCATGCAAAATATATGCAGACAGTGAATTTTGGTTGTAAATCTCGCATTCGAACTCTTGTATATTTATCGTGCATACTTGTTACGCCTCTTCTACGTTTTTCTGATGGTGAAATTTTTCTAAAAGGATATCAACAACATCTCGCAGCATTGATTTCTCAGTAAATTCTCTGGCAAGGTCACAATGATACGAAAACGGTCCATCAGGTCTCACTAGCAAATATTGACCAATAGCTAACCTTCTCGGTTAGGTGAGTTTTCCTCCCCTTGACAAAAATATCGTCTTGTTGTAACCTTTAAGATGCGATGTATGCCTACATGTTCTGACTATTCATTTAACTTCTAAAATACATGTTTATTTACTCCTATTATAATGTCTGTTTGTTTCGTCATGTGCATATTTGCAGGTAAACTTTCACCTGCTTCTATTTTAAATTTAGCCCTCGAATGTTATGAACGATCAGATATGAATGCGTGGAAATGGATCAAGGAGAAATTGCGAGCCTTCAAGACATGGTTGGTACTCATGGATCGCTCTTTCTTCTACACAATATTTATTAATTTTTTATACAACGTTTGAATTATTGCATACGTTTTTCTTGCTTTTCCTTAATTTTGGAAAAAATTGTTTTATTTCGTCTTGCTTTTCCTTAATTTTGGAAAAAATTCGCCGGTGATAAAATTATGATTGTTTTCTGAAACATAAAACATAGGGAATCGCGCAAAAGGTGCGATGCTCATTCACCGAGCGATAAAGCGAATACGTTTGCCCGCGGTCGATGACTCATCCTTTCTTCCACACAGGTTGAAATTGCACGTATAGATGGCTTGTCACTTCGCATATGAGCCTCAAGTGAAACATACTTTCCCACCGATATGAAAACACGTTGCGTTCCTGTTTGCTGCTTCGTATAATTTTAGAAAGTTTCAAGATTGTTTTCACACTTTTGTAAATAATGAGGGAAACTACGAATGGAAATTCACTTACAATTAGACCGGTCCGAATTTAAGCTGTTAATCATCTCATTCTCAGCTCGAAATTTGTCTCCAAATACTTTAGCACATAGGTGGTCTAGAAAAAAGAGTTCTCTGCTAACAATAAGTTCATGGTCAAACATGTAATGTATTCGTCTGTTTGCGTATACAGCACTATTTGACGTCAGCAACAGGTCGTAGAGTGACTCAGACCTATTAACTATCACTCTCATTTTTGTCGCCCTTTGTTGTTGATCAAGAGTTCGGTAATCGACGTATCAAAATGACAATACTTACCACACATTACGAGTTAGAGTTCGCAAAATTGACTAAATCCATTGCAAATTTTATCATTTTCAGTAAATTACCCAGGTTTCGCGAAGTGGTTTGTAAACATCCATCGCCTATTTAAATGAATTTATTGTTCTCTGCTGATCGTTTTGCTAATTTGCTTACTGAGCTGAACTTTGGAATTAATCCCAAAGTCAGTTGTCATCTTATTTTCATTATGCGAAATTCTTCTCCCGTTAATATAGTGTAAGCTTCCAATGTAAAGATCAACAGATCCTCACCCACAAATTGGTAGCTGACAATGAGTGACCCTAGTGAAGATGAAATGGGTATCTGAGTAGATTGGCCAACGGGAGGCTGCGTTAGTAACCATTCTGTCTTGTTCTGAAAGAAGCCCCAGATCACCGAAAACACTGGCCACTATAAAGCGGATGGTCGTTCGTAGTTGTGCAAGTGCACGTTACTTCTCACCTTCTCCCACTCTCTCATTGTTTGGAAAGACCCTTGCGCAGACCTGCTTCCATCATTTCTCTCTCAAATAGGCGATCGATTATATACAAGGTTAAGAGTAATCTTAAATTTTCCTAATCCTTATTGTTTATTCGACATTGTGCCGCTTGATAGACTATTTCCTTTTTTTTGTATGGCGTTACACCCTTTTCCTGAAAAGCGTCTATTTATCTCATTGGTGGCTTGTCCGTTTTCGATAAATAAATAGTTTTTTCGAGTTTTTATCTCTCAGTTAAAATGATTTTCATAAAATTGATTGAAACCCCCGTCAGAAGAATGTAATTCAGTAGTGAAAACTACTGGCCTGATGCTGCCCAGGTTATCTGTGAATTTTTTCGTAATGTGGTGGGGCTACAAATATACGGAACCCATTTTTTCCCTTTTCTTTTGTCTGTTTTCTGGGAGTCAACTACGGGGTAGATAGATCAGGCAATATACGCCAGAAAGAAAAGAATATAGCGCAGTGAAGAGTCACTGATATTTAGATTTTATGGGTAAGAAATATCACGCGGTGTTTTGAATGTAAGTATGGCCTCTACACCATATTGGTATGCGGCTCTCCAACCACGTAAAATGCACGGGCGTCAACAGCGCAATCCATACACTACGTTATAAGCAATTTGTTGCCCATCCGTTCATAATTTATTTCGTCTCTGCATAACTTATGTTGATTCTGTTCAGGTTGCTGATGGTACTATGTTGTTTTACAAACGACGTACGCAAAGACGAACAGACGAAAACGATAGAGAAACAGTTACATAAAGAGAGGAAGCAGATGCGCCGACAGGTAACTTTGTGACTTTAATTTGTATTTCTTATTTCTGATCTGGCAGTTAGAATTTTGGTGCATCCTTAATGTTAAGCATGATAAACTGTTATCGTGCTTGAGTTGTTAATTATCGAAACCCCAACATAGGTCAGTATTCTCCTTCTCGGATCCGGAGAGTCTGGCAAGTCGACGTTTATAAAGCAAATGGTCATTATTCATGGTGCTGGAGAATTTACCGCTGATGAAGTCAGATCCTATAGACAGCAAATTTATCAGGTTCAACTTTTCTTTCTATGTATTGCTTAGTGATTCGTATATCGTTGAACTGGAGTGGCCCCGTAAAATCTGGCATAGATGACGGTCTCTTTTGCTTTGACGCACATTGATATCTTCAAATTTGGACTAGTGATTCCAATTCGGCATGTTCAGAATGTATTATCCGCGATGAGAGTTTTGGCTGATGCAAGAAATAAACTTGGATTCGAATGGGCGGATCCAAAGCACGCTGATCTTGTTCCATTAGTACTCAAGTAAGCATTCATTGAAGCCATTTAATCAGAAATTTCGCCCCTCCTGTTATGTCGTTGATTTGTTGATAATCATAAGCAGGCCCACGTTGGCACAAATTTTCTGCGCAACTTTATTGTGCGTGAGCAGCTCTGTTTGATAGTATCTCAGTGTTAAATGGAAATCAGATCAAGTAGCTATAAGGGAAGAATTACAGGTTCACTGTGGCAGACTTACTCCGAGGCATCGATCAACCAACATTCGCCGAGGTTGCTCCTGCTATAACAACACTTTGGAATGACAAGGCTATCAGAGACACCTACGACCAAAGGAACTTATTTCAAATAGTAAGAATGCATACAAATAGAGTTTTTGTGACATTCATAGTTCTATATGATTTCTCAGAATATTTTCATTGTCTTTTGGTCTTTGTGAAACATGTCCAAATTGTAATGTCTTTTGTCCACTAATCCGATGGGTCCACCCTCGCACTATTTATTCAGAATTGTTTAGTTTCTGGATTAAAATAATAGTACAGAGAATTAGAATGCGATTTTAAAATGCGATTTGTTTCCACATCAACAGCAATCACCGCACAATAAACGAAGTTATAATTAAGAAAAAATATTGAAAATGTTTATCAGTACAAACGGCAAATGTACATAAGAGTGGCGATTTATTGTTAGTACATAGTGCGCTGGACTTAATCATTCTACAGTGACAAGACCGACGTATAAAAAGTTAACTATGATACCGCCATTTCAGTCAGATTCGTGTGCATATTTCTTCGAACATCTTTCTCGCGTTTCTCAGGCAGACTTCCATCCCACAAATAGGTAATGAGAGTTTGATGCTGATTGCTGATAAATACACATAACCATTTTCTTTACGTTATCTGCATTAGTCGATATGCAGTGGCATGCTGAATGTCGACAACCACGTTTTGTATTACCATTACTTCTGTACGCAGGCGTCTTTAGTATATGTTGTGGTTTAATTTTACCAGTTCGCATTTTGCAGAGACATTCTCTTCTGTCGTAAAGCAACGCGGGGCATCACCGAACATATCTTTGAAATAAACAAGATCCCTTTTAGGTACGTTTATTTTTTTGACATCATACACTTGATTTTGTTGAAGCTTCGTGTTTATCCAGCGTAACGGTTGAGATAATCACCAGTTACATGGATAATTATATGAGTCCTTGTGATTGTTAGGCCCGTAATCATGGGTTTCGAGAGTCCATCTATAAATAATATTTGGGGGGGGGGGGTTTAATGGCAAATACATAGAAGTGACGTGATGTGTTTATGAGTTAACCAAGAGGATTTTGAATGCCCTTAAATATATGATTTTCTTTGAGCAGTTAAAAAAAAACATCGTGGTTCCATTTCTATTTGCCACTTCCATATATGAGCGCTTGTTTTAGGTTTATAGACGTTGGGGGTCAAAGGTCACAACGACAGAAGTGGTTCCAGTGCTTCACCGATATTACGAGCATTCTCTTTATGGTGGCCAGTAATGAATATGACCAGGTCAGTCGCACATACCGTAGGACAAACCGACACTATCATATCAGTAATGATACTGTAACATTTGGTAATAAATTACTTAGCTATTATGCATTGGCTCCGGCTTAAAACCAGTCAAATTAGGTTTCAAATTACATCCAGGTTATTATTCGAGCAGTGGGATAGGCATCAGGAGATTGAAGACTTCGTCGTTTTACTTCAATTGTAATAAACTAGGGCGCATCGGCCGGCCATCAGAATGTAAAAAATATTAGCTTATCACTTTTTCTTTATTTAGAAAAGGATCCTATCCTCAGACTAGTTCTCCACTTGTTAGACCACATCATGTATGACCTTGAATCTTATGGTTGCACATTAATATTTGCAGGTTATTCTGGAGGATCGTCGCACGAACCGAGTTGTGGAATCACGATCAGTCTTTGAGACAATTGTCAATAACCGGGCGTTTGCGAACGTGTCCATCATTCTATTCATGAACAAGAGTGATTTACTTATTGGTGAGTCAGTGAATATAAAAAATTTGACGCTTAATTATCACCTTTGAAATAGAGCGCGGTGAAGCACAGTATATCGCATTTGGAACCATTTTGCCAGAGTTTTGTTGACGACCGACCCGAATTTCTAACTCGTGATTGCCACCTTTCAGAAAAGGTCCCCAAATCGGACATTCGACAATATTTTGCCGATTTTACTGGAGATAATAAGAACGTGCGTGATGTACAATACTTCTTGGTAAGTCGCAAATTATCTTTAAATCCTCAATATTATGCGGTCTTGCCTATTTTTCATGTTTTTTAACCGATTAGTTTGCAGCGTCTATAATTCCAATTAGGCAAAGGAATTAAAACGTATTTATTTTTATTATTCTGACACAAAATGGTTCACGTATTACAATAGATGAAATTACAGCGAAAAAAGAACAATAAGACATAAAAAAAATGTCTGCGATATAGAATAAGTATAAACTGACAAAACACTTAATTGCACTTATGTTATGCAGTCGTGAAATATTCTTTGTTGCTTACAATTAGTGGATGCTTAGCGTTTCTTGTAAGATGTTTGTGGTGAATACAAACATTGTTATTTATATAAGCACACGTTTTCTCCCTTTCAGCGCAAATTCAGATATTTGTGGTCACGAAGTTCTATTGAACTGCACGATACATACACATATAACTAGATCGTAGTATATGAATGTGTAGAAGTATATTTGAGAAAGTAGAAAGGAATAAGTTTGTGCATTATTTCCAGGTAGACAAGTTTGAGAAGTCGCGAAAGGATCGTCACCGTCCTTTCTTCTATCACTTTACGACAGCTATTGACACAGACAATATCCGAAGAGTATTCAAAGACGTTCGAGAGTCAATCCTTGAGCAAAACCTTAAGACATTGATGATGCAGTGAAGAAATTCGATCACAAGATTTTCATACCCAAAATGCTAGTCAGATCATAGGAAAACTTAATAATCGAGTAGCTTATTTAGTGTAGTTCTACATATTCCTTTTTTTTTACTTTGTTTGCACTTCTGAAAATGATTTCAGTTGGAACGTCGTTAAATAATTCAGCACATCTAATCACTATATCCACATGTGCCTTGACATTTGATTCACCCTTTCTAAGAGAATTGAATTGCACGCGACAAGTATGAAAAACGTGCATGCATTTTCATATTTCATTAAAACAGATGCGCGTAAAATTGAATTGCGTTGTCAGCCAGTCAAATTAGAACCTAAATTCAAAATTGAAATGTCACTGCTTAATATGTGCGTCGGCGGTCGTGCCATTTATTTCAACAAACGTCAATTTCTTTTTCACAATTTTACCCTCTTCCAATGTGTAATATAGTGGAAAAGACAAAATGCTACATACGGCATTTTACAAATAATAAAAAGCATTAAATTAGACAGCTTCAAGTGAAAAGTACTTACTAAAGTAATTCTGACCCTAGGGCAATTGTACCTCTCCATGGACAGAAATCACCTAAGATAGCGGATGGTTGAAATAGTAACCATAAAGCCAAGTCCATCCACTACAGCAGCTCATTAACTTCATTTTGTCTTCCATACGTTTGCAGACGTAGTCCATGAGATTTAAACGTTTCATTTGCTATTGATTATCACTTACTTGTCCCATATCACTTATTCGTATATTACCACAAATACTTGTTCAATGCATGAAAACGGTTCGTTGATTATTTGTTATTATTCAGTTTTTTTTAGCATGTATTTTTTCATTATATGTTTGCATTGATCTCCTTCAGAGCAGCCAATAAATTTGAAACTTATTCCTATGTTTAGTTCCTGACGCAGTTTCCCATAATTATTGTGAAACACAAACTGTTTCGCTGACGCCTGGTTCGTGTTGAACCGTGCAATTTTCAGATAATGACTATGACGCTTGGGGAATAAGGCGTAAATAACCTGAAGAATAGTGTTGATATTGGGCCAAAATATATATTTTTAATGAGGAGAATCAGCACATTGCACTTGAAGTCTTCTAGGAACACCTCGAGCTAGAACGAGAATGACATCCAGAAATCGAGAGTGTCCTTTACTCGAAACTTTGGCCGGTGCGCGGTCTACAAAAAAAAACAGGTGGGCCCAAGCTTGGCGGCCCACCCATTTCGAGCCTGGTGCAGGCGGCACACCGGCCCAGTGAGTGTCTGGTGTAGACATGAGAACGGTGATCTTCAACTTTCGTGTGTATTTTAGTTCGCCTACACCTCGCCTACACCGGGCCCACGCCAGGCGCACCAGCCGCGATCTTTTCTATATCTCTCGAGCCACTTTTCCATTTATGTGCGAGATGTAGGCGAGGCGACGTGTAGGCGGCCCAACTTATTCGGGCCCAGTGTAGGCCGCACCGGCCAAGTATCCTTAGTGTAGTACACTTTTTCATTTCCAACAGTAATTGAATGGGGAGAGCGTTCAAAAAAATATGGTTTAGAAACACTTTGTTTAGGTCAATCTATTGTTGAAACATTGGGAGTATAGGTTTTGACGCTTGAATTAGTTAATACTCAGTTGACATTGACAGCCATATTTTTTTTCACTTTTTCAACAATTCGTATCTGGCGATCATTGTGCTCTATATCAAAACACAGTGAACACACACATATAAAAGCGAAATACCGGCCTATTTCTCACGAAATGCGCAAGTGAAGTATGTAGGCGTAGAATCAGAAATGGGATCGATCCAGGGAGCAAACGCTGCCACTTGGCTACGGCTTCCATAGCGGAACTTAAAGGGAGAGGCCCACGAGAAAAAAGTTGTTCTTACTTTGCTTAAACAGAATGTCCGGAATTTCAGAAATATTACCGTGAAAACCGCATTTCTTTACGCCTAGAACTCGCAGGGATATTTCACGGCAAACAGTTCGGCCAGATACCGTATTCAGAATTGTTAAAATACGATTTTACGGTTTACATCAATCCATTAGCATTCTTTCTCTTCATAATAATGGTTAAACGAATGAAGGTCATTCATACGATTATAACAAGGCGTTTCCAATACTATAATGCCCTAAATACGCAAAAATTCATTCTGAGTACGGTACCTGACCGAACTGTTTGCCGGGGAATATCTCTGTGAATTCTAGGTGCAAAGAAATGCCGTTTTCACAGTAATATTTCTGAAATTCCGGACATTCTGTGCAAGTAAATTGAGGAGAACATTTTTCTCGTGGGCCTCTCCCTTTAAGGAGCAGTGAAAGCACGCGTCGCACCCTAATCAAATTGAAATCGACACTACAAGTAAATTTAAACGACAAATGCCAGAATTCTTACAACGGGAGATTTAATTTCTGGGGGCGTTTAATTCCCCCCCCCCCCTGATTGAGATGGTACAATGATCACGCAACTCGCAATTTTCCATACAAAATGCAAAAAAAAATTTGCGTCGTTATTTTCCATATTGTACTCAGGTTGTTTTTCATGTTGATTTCCATTAATAAAAGTAAAAACCCAAACTGGGAACCAATTCGCTTAAACAAATAAAAACCAAACATTCAACACAAATTGAAACTTGATCAAAAAGTTCGTTCAGGATGAGATTCGAACTCACGCGGGGAAACCCCAATGGATTAGCAGTCCATCGCCTTAACCACTCGGCCACCTGAACATGTGTGCTAGACGCACCGAAAAGCTAGATGCATTAAAAAGACGGACACAAAACGATGTATATTTGCACTTGAACTCTTTCCTTTTACACACACGATTTGTTTTATTAATCCTATTATTCTTTAATTTGTTTGGCAATATCTACTCAACGAATAAAAGGAGATTCTAGAACACTGGCGCCCTCTGTCCATTGATTTATGTATTGCTGGATGTCGTGCCGAAAACGTCCAATTATATATGTATATCAATTGTATGTCTATTTGTACTTTATTTTCTTCCTCCCAGATAAAAAAAAGTCAAAGAATATAAAGTAACTGCATTTTATAAACCAGCAAACTATCTACCGCTCTTTTAACTGATAAGAGAATTTTCTGGGAACTAAAGCTGGTAAATATGATGAACTTAATAGCGCTCATCTATTTAAGATCATACATCTTAACAAACATAGTAGAGCATAAGAGCGGGATGCCGACCCTCATCCGTATCTCACAAGAATTTCTCTTTATTTCAATTAAATTTTCGTTTTTTTTCAGCTCCTCTAACTTAAGTTTCTAATCAATAGTGGACAGAAACAGTGTAAACATTTTCGCAGCGTGAAAGCAAAACACTTTGTTTGGTAGAGCCGCAGTGCGGGTGCAGCATGTGCAGCCCCCCAACTTTTACAAAAATATTTGAGACAACAACTAGAGCATAAACACTCCGCCTTTTTTAATTGCAATTGTTGTTATTTTGGTGTGCACTTTCAGGGCATTCCTACTAACTAAAGAATGCCGAGTTTTCGAAGTTGTTGCAGCAGGAATAAGTTATTATTGTGAAGAGTACCTAAACTGTTTTTCTTGTTTTATGTTAAATACAGGCGAAGAAGTTCGTTGTTGACAAATTCACACTACACTAGGGGAACGAACACATTGGGTCACTGTTCAGAATCAACTTTCTCCATGCATTTACCAAATTCCCCTTTTTTATTAATCTGTGTTAATCACCTAATTAAACAGCCAAACACCACGGATTCGTAAAACATAATAACCACGTTCCCAAAGATATGATATGATTCACGCTCCATGAACCATTTGGTAAATATGACAGAGCTTTTACAGCAAAACGCGATCGATAAAACCCTCATGTTTTCCTCATTTTTGTATGAAGGAAATAGGAGCATTTATTTATAAAAAATAAATAAAAAATAAAGTGAAAAAAGTGCCGGAGGAACTGCCAGGCAACCTCACCAAGATACTTCGTGAGTTCGACCAGAACTTCCGCAACAACTATACGGCAATAAATATGGTGTTAGGCGGTAGGATTGCAGAATACTACCACAGCTTAGTTTGAAGAAAAAGAAATGCTACCCCACCGCAAAGCGGCAGTATCAGCTACACCAACCAAGAAAAAGAGGCTTCATAGGAAAAGTACTACCCCAAATTTTGGGTAGGATAATTACTGGTTGAGGCGGTGAAATATTTAATTTGGGGTAGCAAAAGTTCAATGGGGTAGCCTGAAAATTGCCTGTCAATTGCCAGGCAATTGCCAGGCCATTTTCAGAACGGGGTCAGCTCGAATTGCACAATGTTCAATGGTTGCTATTGATAATATGGCCGATAATATGCATAACACGAAAACCACATCCCTATCTTTGCTCCTAGCAGCAGAATCATGCTTAAAAGCTAAGCTAGCTCACTTTCATACCAGAACTGACGCACCGCAGCCGTAGGTCAACGGTACGCCAAACGGGGTTACGAGGGGAATTATCGTGAAAGTGCTGGATTGACTCCAGAATGCAGTGCCCTTTTTTTCACCCTCTGTCTATCACAACAATCTATAAGCTTCTAGCCATTTCACACCATTTCCACTTGTAATGATGTTTGGGGTACCGTTGCTCACGGTGGCGGTACATCAGTTGTTTTATAAAAGTGAGGTAGCCTTTGAGCATGCTCCAGCTACGAGGAGCAAGAATAATTAAATGTCATTTTCGTATGCGTATTATCGGCCATATTATCAATAGCAACTATTAAAAATGGTGTAATTCGAGCTGAAGTCAATATCAATGAGTCTTCTCATACATCAAGAATAACTGTCTTATATTCATTCTTTTATTCCCAGCACCCAACAATTTTCAATAATCAGGACGCCCTATGTCTGTTTTTGGACATCCTCCCACAGTGGGGACATCGCACCTCCTCCAAACGAAGGGCGGGGCCACTTCTCCTCTGTCGAGCAAATGAAATATCAAATCCTGCATCAGTTACACCCCTGCTTTCGGCTGGATAGGTCGCACCATTGGAGCCATTTGTTCTTTTATTCACTTTTTATATATTGTTTACAGTCAAAATCAAACCTAAACAATGCACAGGTCTAAATATGCTCGTACACAATTTTGCAGACATGAGGCATTTAGTTTGTGCTCTACGGTAAAAGCTATCCTGTTTAAGACTTTAATAATTATCTTATTCGTGCACTACTCTGGTATCGATAAACAAATAGAAAAGAGGGGGAAAGAGAGAGAGCGCGAGACCTATGGAGAGAGAGAGAGGGGGGGGGGGGGGGGAACGTTCACTGTCCCTACGTTGTGCAAGAATTGTGCAACAACGCAAAATTTCGATTGTGTGCAGCACCTTTGGCCAAAGATTTCTGTAGTTCCTCGTTGAAGAATGCTATATAGCAAATTTTTTTTAAATGCCCATATCGTTATGATGACAGAAATTCAATAAATAAGCATGCAGATTCAACGCCACACAGAGTCGCAAAACAATTAGGGTTTCAAAGTCCTATTATTTTTTTTTCGAATTACCCATTCAACGCGATTTTTTGCTGTTGTTTAATTTTTATTATTTTTGTAATTATCAAGTCGGCAGTTTGTCTGACCCAATGATGTGTCAGACATGCTGTCAACTCTTACATATTTTTCAATGATACAATAAAAATGTTCATTATTTCTGATTCATGAGTCTTCAAACTCACATCCTTTAACCTTAATCGAAGAGCGACGCATAATACAATGTGTCTACACTGAGATCAAAACTCAGCGTCGCGCATCACTTGCTATTGGAATGATATCTAATTTTATAATATTAAAAATTAAAGTTACGAGCAAAACCATGCCGTCGTCTTCCCGTTCCTTCTTCGAACAGGTGCAAATCTATTCTTCTTTTTGTCACATATGCCCCGATAAGTCTCCCGAATAGCAGATGATTTACTGGGATATTCCCCCGCATTAACTTCCACACATCACTTTTCCGAGATTCGTGATCATCGGTATTACACACGACACCTCATTAGTTCGGATTGTTTTTTCTAGAAGCAAACAATTGTTTCGTTGTTTCGATGGTTTACAACAATAATTTCTTTATGCAAGTGCGAATATTAATTTTAGTTGTGCATTCAAATGTATTGTTCCAACATACAATTCTGCTCGCATGCGGAGTTATGCGACTATTCATTAGGAATACTCGGACTTTATTAGAATAATTGCCTCAGTGCGAGGGGCCACATTTTGTCCAGCTTTTTTTTGTCAAATTCTGGAATTTATTAACATGATTACATTCTTATTCACTTACCATTAGTGTTAATAGTGTCACAGCCCAAGTACGCCTTAAATGCATACTCATACCAAGCAATTGTGTTATTTGCCAATCATGTGCTTATTTGACTTTTCCGTGCACGTGAATCTCTTATGTGCCATTCCATTCGGGCACACATGACGTCTTCGCTCCATTTTTTCTCTTTCTTTCTCGTCCACAAACGCACTCTTTCGTCTTATTTCTGCGTCCACAAACTCCCCCCCTAATCTCGCGCCCTATCCCTTCCCCTGCACTACCAGTACCTCTCATTCCCCCTATTCCGTGTTATTTTTATTCTCGGAATCAATTTTAGTTAAACGCTCACACCTTAAAAATAGAAACCAATCAAAGCAAGAAACTATGATGCTCTTGTTATGTGAATCCTCGTGTGCGCGCCCTTCAAATTGCTGGCTTTTCAATAGTTCTAATGTGTATATTCTGTTTTGAGAAATGCACGCCCTGAGGTCCCTGCAATTTCATGTTTATATGCAGGCCATCTGTGGTTCTTCCTTTCCAAGTGAGCTCTGGGATGACCTTTGTTATCGCTCATTGATCACATTGTGTTTACGTTTCTCTGAATAGTCAATAGCAAGGACCTCTCTTGCATTTGGAAGGTCCACACTTCATTTCTTATTAATCACCTATGAAAATGTTACCTTAGTTAGTTTTGACATAATCGACCATATATAGTCTATAAACATCAATAAAACAATTCATTAATTCATTAAACACCGTGCAACAAATGATAATCACTTACTTCTTTTAAATTAATAATCATGGATACCATCATTTAACACTCTTTAAGTTTTTGCAACTTGAAGCTTTGTACGTCAAAGAAATGTCCATGAGGTTTATTTCTGGATATTTATTTCTTTCATATTTTAAGTGTGACTGCGCAAAACCAATATAAATGATAAAATAAAGACTAAATATGATGAGAGAATTGTTATTTTTAATCTGTCTAAAGTAATTTATTAGGCGTGTTTTGCTCGAATCGCCAAAAAAACGCAAAATATACTTTCCTAATCAAATGTTTTGATCTGGTTTACGGAACAGCCATAATTTGCAGGCTTTGTTTGTTCTTAAAGGAAGAGGCCCATGAGAACAAAGTTTTCCTCAATTTATTTGTAGAGAATGTCCGGAATTTCAGAAATATTACTGTGAAAACCGCAATGCTTGAAGCCTAGAACTCACTGAGTTATTCTCCGGCAAACAGTTCGGCCAGGTACCGTAGCCAGAAATTTTTTTTGCGCTTTTAGGGCATTACTGTATTGGAAACGCTTCTTTATAATCGTAGGAGTGATCTTTATTCGTTTGACCATTATCAGGTAGAGAAAGAATGCAAATGAACGGATATCAACCGCAAAAACGAATTGTGACGTTGCTGACTACGGTACCTGGCCGAACTGTTTGACGGGGAATAACTCTGCGAGTTCTAGGATTCAAGCAATGCGGTTTTCACGATAATATTTTTGAAGTACCGGACATTCTGTACAAGTAAATGGAGGACAACTTTCTTCTCGTGGGCCTCTCCCTTTAATAGTCCCTTTTTGAGAATTACCACCCGTACACCCGTAACAGGCAGCTGCCACGGCTTTTTCATCATATACTACGTTAAGAAGTTCCAAATTGTATGTTTTATTTACTCCAGAAAATAGAAGAATTTTTGAGCACTCGTGCAATAACTTGCAGGCTGGGCATCTGTTCACAGAATCAGTCAATGATGTTTCAAATGTAAATCTATGGATATTTTCGGCCTTGATACCTTTTATTCTACGTTTTCCAGCGCATGACTTGTTTCGTTTTTTCCTTTACTGTGCTAGCAATTGTTAGCGACTACAAAAATTGCCAAAAGTTGCTAATTTGTTACCTCCTTGCAGGTAAATATTCATAAAAGCACTGAGAATGGCCGAACGCGAACCGCGCGATATGTCTCCTGGTCTCGAACACGAAGATAGAGAATGGTTGGTGTTTTTGTGACGTAAGACAATGGGGACCAATTTGAAAAGTTGATAGGACATGTTTAGACGGTGAACAGAAAGACGTTGAAACATACCCCAGATACGCTTATGTGATCATGAAGTACTGTTTTAGGGAAGTCGGCAGTGCCGCCGATGATAGCGACCTCGACATGCACTGGGAGTCCGAGCAGGAGGAGGTGGATGCTGAGATGAACTTGAACTTGCCCATCCCATTTGTTCCCGCTCCGATCCCAGATGACATTGATGCATACAGCCCTCCGGGTCGCTTCTTGGATCGAGACTTCTATATGGGGCAGGGATTCGCTAGACCAATTGGCATGGGTCCCAGCCCACCGGCACCATTTTTGTTTGTGGGTTTTTGGTGTCCTTTGCTCCCTGGGTGCACCAGTAGCACTATTATTTGAAAGATGTAAACGAAAAATATCTCAACATGTACACATACAGAAAGTAGGTCGTTGGCAAGTGCCTTTTGTGTCCCCCTTGCAATCAAGAGTGCCTATGTTTTGCTTGTTTTAGCCACCATTCGAATTTCCGAAGGGACCTGCTGGAATTGAGAGACTTGTGTGCGATTACAGCAATTCAGGCAAGTTGAAACATTTTCAATTCGTAGGTCGACATTAGAATCGTCCACCGGTGCCCTTGCTAACTATGTTAGTATATTTATATTATTACTAACAGCTACGTTTTCAATATTTCCCGGATATATTTGTTCTTTTTACAGATCATTGCATCTTCTCCCATGAGATTCTGTATGAACCGCTCACTCCGGTTCCTGAGGATGAACTACAGCAGCCAAAGCCCGAGAACAACATTGACTACACAAAAGTCAAGATGTACAGCTTCTTAGATTTCCCAGAAGACTACCCAGAAGTGGCATAATCTCAACAGCGTGTTTGTACCGTAACATTGTTAAGTAGTGTAATTCATTTCCTGATTGTGTTTACTTTCCGTTTAATATATGCTTGATAATTTCGCCCGCCCATGCATAATTTTTTGACCTGCAAATTACCGATCTTCCCTTCACGGCTGACTGAAAGGGACAATTCCGTTGCGGTCCCACCTATGTCGTTGCGGTGGAATACAGCCGTCTGACTTTAAATCTATTTGAAAGGTCCGTGAATGCTCCCCAGAACTCGGGGGATCGGCTAGTCTGTCCTCTATCGTTATGCTAGTTTTGAAATGCTTATTATTTGAAACTGTTGCTTCTTGTCGTTTACAAGATCCCTGATTGTCCGGTGATTATTCTTCCTACTTTTTCTGGCTGCGTCCCCCTATACATATGTCTGCTTCTATGAACAAATCATACACACATATTTGAGTTGCTTAGCTAAACTGTTGAATTCCGTACATATTTTGCTAATGATTGTCGTGGCTTCGCCCAGCATAGCTCTGACTGATGATTATTTGAATATATCATAACTTAATTCACGATGCCAAAAATACCGCTAATCAACCAATACATAGTAAATTTTCTGTGATCTCTGCCAATCCAAATAAAGACGGATATGATTACTTTATCACTGTACAATTGATATGTTTGTTTATATCTAGTTGAGAAGTTTTATAATGAATATTACGTCTGGTCAAATCATAATCCAAACTACGTCTTCGAATGTTATTTGTGCTTTAATAAACTATTCCATTTTTTGTAATTACAATTTATACAACTGTTCACAATATTAAAGAACGTAAATATCGCTAACGCTATTACAAAAAAAATAAGCTTAGTGAATACGCAATAACTTAAATGAGCAAGTTTTGTACATATATTCTCCGACTAAATCGAAGGCGATGGACAATTCAATGATTATCCGCTTAGAACTACGTAGACACACTGACATATTAATGTTCTTAAAGGCTCAGGCCCACATAAAAAAGTTTTCCTCAATTCGTGTGATAAAACTCTGCGGTAACCGTTTTGCATAATATGCAAAATAGGGTCATTTATTCGGAAATGAGTAGCCTCAGAAATAAACCGCACTTTGAGCTTGAAAATACGTTTCAGAGCCTGTTCTCATATTATGCAAAACGGTTTGCGCTTTTTTACATGTGGGCATGAGCCTTTAAAGCTAAGTTACTGAAAAGACAAAAATATATCAGATCGACTGCATCCGTCACGTATTACTCTTGCAATTATAGGATGATAATGTAGCCCAGAAGAAAAACAATTGTGAGCAGAGACATTGCCATTGTGTGAAGTGCAATGAAGGCATTTAACCAGTCCTGAAATTGTTTTTTTTTGTTGTACCATTTTGCGCCTACGCTTTTTCCCTGTACAATTTTTAGTTCAGTTGATTAACTCATCATTAAACGTTATTCATCGGTGTATTCATTTGCTCATAGGCATCCAAATGTTGACGTATCCGTTACTAGCATCCAAATTGATTAAACCGAGAATAATGACACGCCCACCTTATGGTAATTAGTGCTGATCTGTTGTTTCTCCATATCAATTTCCTCTTCCACAGATGGAGATTGAAGGACGCACAGTACTCTGTTGATAATATTGCAAACTCTGGAAAGATGTGGGTTTTACGAAACATACCTGCGTATTGTTTCTCACTTAGTTCTAGCAAAAGCGCAGTTAAATAAAGTGTGTCACATTGCTCCTTACAGTGTGATTTTACCCATCACTCAATCGCAAATAAACTGACTGGGTGAGAATTCCCCATGGTGGCAGGTCCCTCTTAATTCGTGTCATCGAGAGCATGAACACGGAAACAGTGATTGAAATCGCATTCATTACCACCGCGAACTCGAGGAAACGCACTGAAAAAGTATTTGCTATGAATTGGGTAACACTCTGTGAAGACACCTTACTTAGACACCGTCAAACCACATTTGCCCAGCAATGCGAATTCACTGTTCATTTTCAAAAATAAACAATTATAAATCACGACTGAAAATTCGGCTCATTACATAAATAAATGTCAGTTGATTATTTTCCCGTGATGGGATTTGGCTTCTTGTTCACAAATACATACTGAATTGCGATAGATCATTCTTCTAAATAAACCGAACACGTTGAACTGAAGTGTCCAAACAATAATTCTTATAAAATTGAACTTTATTACCACACATTCAATTTGCTGTTGTATTTTAGAGTTATTAAAGTTTGGCTTTACTGCAGTTTTTTTAGATAGTGTTTATGCCAAGGCAACTAATTAGGTCGTGAAATGCGTAACTCGTGCAAATCATAAATCTCCCCATAAACAAGACCATTTCTATTAATTTTCAGTCACAGTTTTATGGATAGAACTTACTGATCAGTGGAGTGGCAGCAGCTGAACCCAAATGGGGAGCAATCCTGTTGGAAAATAGTTGGAACGTAAGGAACTGAAGACCCATAACCATCAATTTGATGTGGATCTGAGTCCTGTAAGAATGTACATATATAAACGATATCATTCACATCATTGATGGAAAAAATTATGTAAGCGCCTGGGTATCGTCGGCGGGAATTTTGTGACCGCCAAGAAATATACTCTGCACCTCACGTATTATTCTAGTTCACTCTGAGGATATTCTGGTGACCTTGTGTCTTTCTAAAGGTCACCTGCAACTTTTTGAAGTGAAATCGTGAAAATTTGGAAAAAAACCATTGATCATTAAGATACTTTCGACCGATTGAATAACAATATACAGGTATGTACGTAGATTATATATAATATAAGTATATACGCTTACTTGATGGTGCCGAGGAATGGTGACAAAAGAAAGATGAGTGAAGTGACCATGAGAGGCACAGTGAGCTCAATTCTCACAGAAGAACTGGACCGTTGAAGATTAATACAGAAACCGAGCTAAATAGAATTTGCAAAAAAAAAAACATTGGTTACGTTTTTTTGGAAACATCCAGATTAATACTTCACCATTCCTTGCAATGCGATATAAATGATTTATTTACTATGTTAGAATGCTCACTTTGTCATGCAACTAATGATGATTGACTATAAGACAACACACGCAGATTACAAATGGGCTGAAAATTCTCGCAGTGTAAAGTACAGTAAAAGGTTGATTTCTACATTTATAAGCTCATCGGGTTGGGCACTTGGTTGTAAACAAACGCTAATGGAGGAAATCTATTTGGTAGTGAACTTGCTAGAGTGAATCTACACCTATGCCAAACGGTTGTATTGGGTTGAGACACACATGCACTTCACACCTGAGCAACCTGAGCGGGGTCCTGGCTTGTCTGAGGAACAGTTCCAGAGAGTTTCCATCCATAGTCACGGAAGTATTTGGGGTCAGTGAATATGGGCAGATTCGAGGTGGTAAACTCAATTACGTCCTGAATTCAGCAACCATCCGCTGAGAAATTACACCCGAAATAAAAAGTTGGCTTGCTTGGCACTAGCAAATGAAAAAAGCTCTTCCAACTACGCACTAGATTCCCGAGACTAAGACGCAACTAGAAGTAATAAAAGTGATAATGAGTAAAAATAACTGACTGAGTTGGCATGGGGCTCAAGGGTAAAGCAGCACTTGTAGACATCGTCGGGGAAATTTTCAAAATCAGAATCGTCGCAGAATGTCCTCAATGAGAATGCCATTGTTGCCGAAACATTACCCTTGGAGGTTGTCTCAATTTTGCGCATCTCGAAGGCGTCCCCGTTGCGTAGTGCTGTCTCGAAGCTGGAAGTTTTCCGAATAAGTTGCTGTTAGATAAAATGCAATTTTTGAGTTAAGATGAAAAGCGGGTGGACAACAGTATACTACACTCCGTCTATAAGAACTCCCTCATGATGTAAGAGAAGTTTCCAAATCGTCGCTTTTAACAGTCTTGTGAAAATTCAATGAAATTGTTGGGAAATACTAGTACTATTTTACTGAAAAAGAAAACACCTACTTGCAGAGACTAATTACCACTTGTCCTTTCAACTACCTCTTATAAAGGAGATTTTCGCATGCTATTAGTGGAAATACAAATTTATCACCTCTGTTCTGCAAGGTGTGTTGCCCCTGTTTAATTGCAAATGCCAAAAAATACAGAATAGAGCTCACTCCTGTGCGATAAAAACGGGGGACCAGACGTGAGAGAGGGACTGAATCTCAAGTTTCTGCATCTTCCAAGTATTCTCACTCCACTTCAAACGATCATCATTCCAGTTAATCTCCATATAACCGTGAATGGCCACATCCTTTAGGAACTCGTTCTACAATACTTCGTACAAGAATAGGTCATACAAGTTGAAATTTACCAGTTTGACAACCGAGAGGCTTAACACTGCTTGCTTCTCATGACGAAGTGTAATTTGTTCTTACTTTTAGTGAAGCATTATGGGTAAAACTGACCAACTCAAAATGTTGTAGAGTGAGCTGGTGGAAATCAATGACCACGGGTTGCTTGCTCACATAGTTTGGCGGAACGGCAGCAATAGGGTGTGGAATGCCGAAACTGAATTAAGCAAAGAGATATGTTTTTACAGGTTTTCCATCGATTGTCCGTGAAAGTTAACAACTATCTGTACGAAACGCGTATATTTTCTGTACCCACCGTCTCATCCGTTTGGCGGTTTCACCAGCAAGATAGTAATACAGGCATTGTTCCAGGGAAGCAACCTCATGAGCTGCGAGTGTTTCAACCGCTAAATGCAAAAATCAAGCAACCTCCGGTCGTTACTCAGCCAGGACCAAGTAACTAAATGGCCCTGGCTAAAACTAAAAAGCCTCGTTCATATTGGGCAAACAACATAATTTCAGCTTTGTTTTGTGGAAAAGAATGGAAGATAACATAGACAGGCCAATCACAGGAAAATAGTTGAATTTACTTCAAAGATCCCATAATGAAATACGATGAGTATATTCAACCACAACCACCGTCAGTGAAATAGATGTAGTAAATAATAAGCTCACTTGTCAAATTCTGCAACATATACTGGCATGGATCCAGGCTGTCCGAACTCGTAGCGCGCGCCTGAACATATTTTGTTTAGTGAAAAGTTAGGAAGTTAAATAATCATCTCTGAAGATATTGATTAAAGCTTACTTTGAAAAGAATGTTCTGGTTGGGTAATTGTGCGGTCGGGGGTGAGTCCGGAGGCACAACTT
Source organism: Pelodera strongyloides (assembly GCA_036852015.1). Taxonomy (NCBI): domain Eukaryota; kingdom Metazoa; phylum Nematoda; class Chromadorea; order Rhabditida; family Rhabditidae; genus Pelodera; species Pelodera strongyloides. The sequence continues at coordinate 83,193 of JAANDG010000294.1, forward strand.
GGGCAAAAACAAGCGACAGGCTACCAGCCAGCACTGTCAGTAATATCATTCTAAAATTAGCGCATTATATAGGACCTACAAACAATGAAAAGCGAAATCACAAAGTGAACAATTGTGTTTTTCGCTGACATAAAAGTAATTGAACAACCGCATTATTATATAATATACATGCAAATAAAGTTGATTCATCGTGTTCGTCACTTGGAGAAAATATCCAAATTTACAATGGTGAATTACCAAAGAGGCTACATCCTTTTCTAGCCACGAAAAAAATACAAAAAAGAATTACGAAGATGGGGAGCACCTACGACAATGATCCCAGGAAAAATTATGGGGTATGTTGATATCACAGGCGTGTCTTCATAAACTCTCGAGCACTCCCTCCCCAGTTACCCGCCTCCCCCTGTCTCTTTCCCTCTTTCCCCTCTATCTCTCCATCTCTATGTCTCTCTCTCATTTTTCGGTTCTGAGTTATTCTCTTACGCATCCGCGTCCAAGGGTGCGGAGCCAACTTGCCAGCGCACGGCAATCAGGGAACAAATAAAGGCTCACATGAGAGGCATGTAATCATTGCCATGTGTCTACACGTGAACGTTAATACGCTAAATGTTTGCGCTGTAAATTTTGACGTGGCACGGAAAACTAGTTTGAGATCATAGTCTAATGGTAAGACCTTCAAAATCCAGACGCTTAATTCATAAAAATAACAATTAGTCAAAGATTTTCAAAATGCAAGGTGAACAAATTAATAAAAACAAGCTGTCACCAAGAACTCTGACAACTACGACACGGAGACCAAAACCAATGGAAACGTAATAAAACCATGCATTGTGGACAACAACTTGGTTACTTGATCGCACAATGAGCGGACATTTGCAGTTAGGATTTGATCGCTATTTCTTGCATTTTCAATAAATCTTGCTTGAGTGAGCTAGCCCGGCGCTCCTCCGCGCTATTCAAATTCGGTCTCTCGATACATCCCGGTTCTGCTTTAGAAAGTACCACATTTACGATCAGTCTTTGTTGAGGATCTTCGTCTTTGAAAAATGCCCCACAAAGTGGAAACTGGGCTATTGAAAGTTAGCACAGATATGTAAACCAATAATCAATCAAAAGAGGTACCAACTATAAATTCAGAAAAATTTCCAGTAATCAATTTTCGAGTGATCTCTACTGAATAAAGGGCACGACGGAGATGGCAAATGTAATGGAACCTTGAAGATACATGTGTAGATGTACCGATACACGTATTAACACATAAAGCTGAGAAAGAAAAACTCTGGGAACAGGACGGCAAGGGAAACCGGAATTAGCATACACACACACTTTTCTGCCGCACTCTGCAGGCACAGCAAAGCATAAACATACGAGAGGTATGTTACCTGTTAGCCCTTATCTTCTTCCAGCGTGCCAAATGAGATCTTCTCTTTTTTAAAGATGGAAGAGAACATAGAAAAACATCGAAATTTACGGTATCAAATGTGCTTATATATTGAACTTATGGTTTTGGTTATATTTATAATGATGATATGACATGTTTGTTGCTTACTTAGTGCTCCACCTAGTTGACATTGTCTTCCCCGAATTAAGTACTGTACAGTCAAGATTCTAGCATTGCTGGTTTTGATGGAAAATTTGTGAACGAAAATATACAAATTTGGTTTAGAGAACGCCGCACAGAATGTTGCGGTAATGATTATATCCAGAAATAGTTTCTTAGCCAACATCAATACTGGACGTAGAAGGGTGTAGACACGCTAAATGAAAGTGTTGTCATAACCGCCAATGTGTCGCCAATACGCCAATACGAGGACAATTTTTCAAGACACACTCATATTTGAAACGGAGTATTGATAAACGAGATTGGCAGAGAATGTTAGCGAGGAAATGAGGCTAACTGTCAATGAAGATACATATAATAAAGAGAGAACCTGCGAAGAGATGCGATGAGAAAAGGGGAGATTTAGAGAAGTGAAAGGAAGAAAAGAGAAAATGGCTAAACTGCCAATGATTGTTCTTGTTGAGGCTTTCCCTATTACATGACACTGTACTAATATACGTAAGCATTCGTATATTTCGAACAAGGGATTGGCGTAGGTTACAGAATTACGACTTAATGTAGAATCCTCGGGTGATTTGTGCCTCCGAAGAATCTGATACTACATTGACAATTCGCCTTACAATCAGCACGCAAGCTCGTAGTGCAGTAAACTAACAAGATAAATTATTGCAGTGAATCTTTTAACTAGTCTTGACTAGAAAAGTAACTGTATTCTGTGTATGCGGTTTATATGTGTGTTGGAGGTGATTGTCCGACAGTCTCCGCCCTACGGGCAGTTGTTCGATACTTAGTTTCAGTACTCGATTTTTACAATGCCGGCCAGATTCTCGGGTATGGAGTTAGCTAATTGTAAGGGAACGACAGACATCACTGACCTTTACATAACCCAAACAACAGAAAGCCCTTGTGTACAGTCACCGGACGTTCATTTATAAGATCAAAATTTCCACAGCTTAGGAAAGATCCCTTGTATATTTTCCGTTTTTGAGACATTTTTTACGAGATAATGCGAATCTGAGTTAAAAAAAATTGCCAGAGGTTTGCTAAGAATTTGATCTCGATAAAAATTCAATTCCTGGGGTGGTGAAATGGTTATTAACTTTGCGTTACCTGTTACTTGGGGCATAGTCAATACTGATACTGTAAAGCTTCTTGTCTGGATAGTTAGTTACATCTGAATACAAATAAGAAATATGATCCCTTTCGATGGAACGAAAAGTGCCTAACGAGTAGACAAATCAAGTTTTCTTTTTTTTTGCAGCAGCCTAAAAATACATCTTTGTGAATATTCGTAAAATAAATAGACGAATTGTCTTGACAGTGTAGCTGGATAAAATGCTGCCTAAAATTTCCATTTTTCATCCGTCATTTGATCAAACGTGTTATTTGTAGTTCCTTCCAATGGTTGACCCTTGGTGTGGTTTAACCTTCAACTAAAAGAGAAAGAAACTGGAAAAGCTGGCTTCAGCTAATGCCATTCAGCAACCGTAATACCCATCATAGTTGGAAACTTTTATCATAGAAGAAAAAAACGGTGCTGGAAACTTTGAACATAGAAGAAAAAAACGGTGCAAAAATGCCTTCCTATCGAGGAATGCTATAAACAAGATTTGACACCGTTATTGCCTGCAAAGTTAGTCGAATCAAAGCGTATTCTTTTATCGATTCTGTTAGCCTACGTTAATATACTGATCAGCTTCATTTGGTTATTACTTTGGTTGTTCATTTTTCAGACTTGTGACCTTTGACACTCAATGGAACTGCCGTCCTTATGACAAACGCGCACATGAGTGAATCGAGAGTTGTTCCTTTGTTCCCTTTCATTCTACTTTCTGTTTTCTTGTTTTCCATCAAATCACCCGTCACGGTTCTTAACATGCTTGCCTCAACAAGAACAATCACAGTTGAAAAAAACGCAATTGAAAAGATACAGACGTGCTCAATTGTCCTTATGTACGTGTATTCTCACTACGGTCAACGGTACTCATCCTTGTTCACAATCAGATACATACCCAATAAATCGTCAAAAAAGTTTATTTACTGGACCCGTGTTTCAAACCACCAGCGATGTGCATGAGATGGGGGTTGATGGACGTTACGAACGGTTTTTATCAACAACAAAAAAAGAAACGGTTTTTGTCCCTTTAGAGCGCGGATAAATAAAAAATCATGTTGAGTAAGTCTCCCTTTTCATTTGTCTGATGTCTAAGGACTTTTTGCCGGTGCCGTACGCCGTTCGTAAGAGAACAAAATTGACATTAGACTCCTACGACCAGGTGCATCAGTTGGATAATGATAAGCAAACAAGATGTAAAGCTTGTTACACAAGCTAAGCGTAAAATTATTCGGAAATTCATAGAAGTAAGTATTTTAGGATCATTAACTTTGCGCAACTGACGCGTAAATTACTTACAATGTGCAAGACAACAAGATTTGAAGCTTGAGATCATTGCTATTCTTATCAATCAAAACGAAATTACACTACTTGAAACTATCGGAAACGCTCCTACACCTTCACAAAATGAAAATTTATTTGAAGTTTGAAATGTCAATACAAAATTGCACACATGAATACCCGAAATAAAAAAGAATAAATCTCCTAAAGTTCGGTTCCAGTATCATCCATTGTAACCGTTACTGAGGGTATTTGTCGAGTAAGCGGTCTCCTTTGTTCGATATCGATAAACATGTCGTCATCAGAGAACCGGCGTAATTGTTGTAATGAGATTCGACTTCGAATGCTCATCCTGAATAAAGTTGAATCAAAAAACTGTGATAGACACATCAAATAAAGTGTTACGTATGGATCCAACTCTACCTTGAGGAGCAACAGCTTCTACTCCTTTCCACCGGCTCTGAGCGTGGAGTGCCCGGTATATACGAATCCAAGAACCTTTGCGCCTAAAAATAAATGATCTTCTAAAAAGTTGTATATTGTCAGAACTATTGTGGGTGGTCTTCATACAATATGGCTAGATCAAATCTAACCAGCCTCAGAATGGCGGAAAATGATATTTTTCTCTTAAATACTTATTAACTATTTATTTGTTCGCTGGATTCATAACGCTTTAGACCTACCTTATGAATAGAACTATTCCTTTCCAGTCGCACCGGGGGAATATCGGCATGCATTGCCGAATTTTGAACAGCAACCACAGGAATCGCACTGGAACTTAGAAGAAAATACTTTATTTACAGTCAAAATGAGAAGCAAATGGTTTGACGATAACGCACGATGATGTATTTTTGTATTTACCTCGATCTATAATATGTAGATCTTGTATTGGCACTGTGACGTGCATCTTGAACGGGAGAGGCCGATTGCTCTTTCGAGCAGAACAAAGATCTGAAAGCCGCACGGAAGTTTTCGGCGTTTACCTGAAATCAAGATATTTTCCTCCAAATCTAAAAAGGAGAACCGCCTGAAACGCAAAACATCTAAATTTTACAGGCTTATTCTTGTCATATTAGATTTTTTTCATAGCACTGCCATCCCAAGAAGTTCCCTTATTTAATCTCTTGTCTTTTTGCGACATTCAGTTGCAACGGGAATTTAGCCAATGATGGATGAATTCCAAAATATTTGCGTTTTCTCTTGCACGAATTTTGCAGAATTTTTTTTCCGCTTTCTCTTTTTTTCCATGTAAGTTCCAACAAACGAGTAGAGGTTTCAACATCTACCGTAGCTTTAGGTTAACTGGTAACAATAATGTCATATATGAACAACATAAGTAAAATGAACGGAGCATACGCATGCGAACTTTTACCAAAGGAATCATTAATTCAATTTGGATACCAAAGGAGTCACTTATTCAGTTTGGATTCACTCCAACAACAATGTTACTCATATAATGTACATCTTGGCGAAAGGCATGCAAGAAATGTAACTTACAGCATAAAGCACCGGATTAAGGGCGCAGTTGATATACGGGAATAGGTGGATGATATTGATAACGATTCTCTCCAGTTGGGAAGAAACTCGAACCCGAAAGATTGATGATAGTAGATTGAAGAGCCAGAATGGGGACCTAGACGAGGTAAACATAATTAAACAACACACAGCAATACCCTGGGCTCAGCTCCTCGATGTTTATACGTTTTTAACGGTTGTTTAAATGTGTACAACTCACCAGCATATTACATGAAAGATGACCACCCAAAGAACTAAACGGGTAACCCGATGATATGGAGCCCTTGTGGAAGCTGCACGTCGAAGTCGTTTGGAACCCTGGGATAAAAAGATCAATCTAGTCTTTTCATTTTGCACTTACATGATGCAAAACATTGAGAAAGTCAGGATATCCCTTATGTCCACAGCAGAAAAAATGGAACAAAAACAAACCTTCACGGCCTCTCGCAACTTGTTCAAAATGTGATAGTAACAAAAGACAATCACAGCGAGTGGAAGAGCAAATATCACAACTGACGAAACAATGACATATCTGAAAATACAATGAGTCGCACCGTGAATTGTACTTCGTGTCGGCAGTTTCCCTCTCAGTACCTCGTCTGTAATTAAACAATCAGATGGACGGTACTAATACAAAAGTTAAACCCACATCCTCGCACTGTTGCTACTTGGCCATTTTGCAATGCATAATACATGAACGGGGCCTGTTTCCGAAAAAAGAACGACAACCTGAAATATACAATGCTTTTATGAAACAGTTGAACAACCCCATAAGCAAGTTGAACGTTCTGTTTCTTTAGTTTCTTCGAAGGCCTTTCATAGGATGAGTCTCAAGTGGACATGTAGATTTCGCTACCTTTCGCCGTATATCTCATTGGCACTCACCTCTTCGGCATAAGCATACAAAGGAAGAGCGAAGAGTATTGCTACAAACCATGCGAGTATTGAAGACAACACTGCTGTTCGATAGTTACGATATCTAAAACCAAATTGCTATTGAACTTCTTGTTCTTCAATAAATAAGATATATTTCAGTTAAATTAATTGTTTCCTCACCGTGCACATATTGAAGCCTTACACATCGCACAGTATCGGTCTGCTGCTAGTAGAATAACGAAAAGCACGGAAGCATACTTTCCTAAAAGAAACCAATTACAGGTATTTTAAGGTTAACCATTGCATACTTTTAATTGAAGACCCCCACAGAAATCATTAATGTTAGTCGTATGGGTCCCAGTAGATCATCGCATGTAAAACTCACATTAATTATTTGTGACAATGAAGACGATGCGCACTACATGGCTATCAATTATGGCAATATAGAACTACACGGAAGTGGAAACATTATTATTTATCATGCAATGTTTGTTATGCAAGAAATACTATTATGCACAACTTCCACGCAATGATTGTTATTAGAGTAGAGGAAAGTCTGATCAACATTGTTGCAGTATAAGGAGAGTAAAAATAGCTTCCGGAAAAACAATTATGGCTCTCGACAATGAGATCAGAGCGCATGTCAATTTATTGGTGATTCTTACTTTGTTTCGCTTTCTACTGTCTGATTGGAAATTGAAATGAGGCTGACATTGACCGAGAGGATGTGCACAAAATACAAATTCGTGCGACCTTTCTGGTTTCATTGGCGAAAAACGACGCGTTCACAAATTCCATAATTATTCGAGCATGAATGCAGACGAGTGTGCAAGATGTCGAATATGCAGTTAACGAGACTTGAGTAATGCAATCAACTTTTTGTTTTGCCATATATCAGGTTTGGAAGGGCTAGCATATTTGTGTCATCATTTCTCACCAGTAGACTCAGTGCCATGATACATCGTACACATTGTACTTCCGAATGGCCAACTCCTGTTGTTGAGTTGAGTGGCTGCCACAAGGATTAAGTTGCCCAGGTAGATGAAATCAGCCAGACAAAGACCGATCATATAAACATTGGTGATACTTCGCATATATCTGCAAATATTATACTGAAGATTTCGAACAACTATATTTCAATCGTATCATTACTAACGATCCAATGAGAAAATTCTCGTGGAGAGCAAGAAAACACTTTATTTTACTGCCAAAAGCATTCTTTAAACGAAATTATTAGGTTTTGACAAATAAAATGAAGTGAGCTAAACTTACGGTCGTAGAAGAATAAGAAATATGACGAGAAGGTTGACGCTGCCCAAAACCACTAACACAAGATGGGTAAAGGTGAGGGCAAGGCGCAAATGCACAATTGAATCATCAGTGCTGTTAGTGATGTTACCACTCATTGCATATCCTGCAATAATACAGGCGCTTACTCAATTAAAAACAACGCGTATTAAACATTTATAACACGAAAAATCTAACAACGCTGTCTACATGTATACAATTCATCTGAAATCATCAATTAATGAAAATTGCATATTGATAAAACAAACATTGGACGATAAATGTTCAGGAAAAACCCAAGACTGAATTTTCACGAGTGTTTTTTGCGCAATTCTCACAGAATTGTAGTTACTGATTACTGGATTCACATGTCCTCTGCACACATTCACGCTAAAGTCAGTTGAAAAAAAATTTATTACGACAAAGCTTCATAATTGCCAAGAAATACGCGCATCACAAAGTCAACAACAGGCAATCGCAGAGCTTCAGAAAGTGGAACCAAATTAAGAACTGCTCTAAGGAGCAGAATCATAATGGAAGTTGCTACCAAGATGCAAGTCAATGCATATGTGAACAATTTCTGAACGATTCTGAGGAAAATTCAAGAGAAGGGAAGTGAAAACTGATATTTAAATTTTGTGGAATTGTTTATTTTCTTTTACTTTAATCAAGAGCGTAGGCCTTTGCTTCAAACGGAATTGCCTTCATTAAATATAATTGGTGAATCCACATCTCTTGTCTTCAATCACGCTCGGAGACAAAGATCGCTGGTGGATGTGCATGATCAGGCGAGATTTAGCAGAAACATAAATATTCAGATGAGGGGACGAGAAAGTTGCTGCAAGCGAACGTTACGAGAACAAGCCGGGCACCCCTCCCACCCGTATTGTTGAGCTGACTCACTGACTATAAACGACATACCTCTTTCAGCAACAACCCTAAGGTACAATTTTCCAAATACGTGCCCATAAAAATATATGAGGTACTCATAGACGAGACGCGAAGAGAGCCCATGATGATAAAGTGCTACTAGAGGTTTGTCGAAGGAGTATGTTGCGTAATGCGGTCCATCTTACTAGAAGAAGGGTTATTGAAAACTGGATAGGGAAGTGAGAGTAACTGAAGTGGGCCAGAATATTAATATGCCCAACGAGTCGTAGAAAACAAACTGAACAAACGGTCAGCCCACCCTTCTATGCGTCATTATAACCATCCACCTACGATGTATTCGACGTTGCAAGGCATATACATATCGTTTTTTTCGATCTGCTCTCTGAAGAACTGGCAAATGTTCTCTGCTCTATCATGCTTTTCTAAGTTTCAAATCTAAGGGGAAAAACTCTAAGGACGATTTAATGAAAAAAAAACTAATCACTAGTTCACTAGAAAGTAATCAAAAGTAATCAATTGATCAAAGGACTCCAAAACGGGTCCTTAGAAGATCAGCTGCAATGCGACAATCATGGATAATAGGAAAAAACATCAACATACATCAATCTCCTATTAACAACTATCTTGAGACGCAATCAGTTTTAAAGTGATCTAATGATATAAAACAAAACAATAATAATATACTAATACATGCTCGAGCTAGATTATTTCATGCGAAACACATTTACATGACAAAAGACAAATTTGAAGACAGGAACATATACCATATTCGTTGCTCTAACGGAATCCGAGATTGTTTTCTGGCCTCTTTGGAACGCCGAAAACAATGGGCTGAGACCTTCAATCTCATTTTTCAGATGCACTCTCCAATTAAAAGAAACTGAAGAACGCACCTAAATGGGCGCTGGATGTCTTCATTTTGAACGGATACGCGGCATAAATACTTGAAGGTTGCCTTTGAAATGGCAAAAACTCCAAGTTCAAAAAAAATTCGTTTAGGTTCTTGGGCGTTTAACGTTGTCAGACGATGTTTTTAACTGATGCTAAGCATGAATTTTAATAAAATTGCCTTGAAAAGGTCAAAGAAATAATTGTCTTTGTGGGAAAAGAGAACTTGAGCTCTTAAATAAGATGAATAGAAGAAGCAAGATTAAGAAGAATCTATTATTTCTGGAAATGGGAAATCATAGGAATGACAAGGCGAAAGACGAGTATTTTATGGACAATTGATGATACACCATATATTACAAGTTGGAAGTAAATTAAAATCTATTATGGACTCTATTTTAGTTTATGAAAGGGATAGAAAAATCATTATAAGTTGCATTGTGAATAATAAAGCACTTTTCTAACAATAAGTACGATTGTGTGATGAAGAATTACCCAAAACAATGAACAATATAGGCGTGTATTATTTATGATAACATTTGTTATGATTATCGCATGTTTTATGAGTAATGCGATATGTTTAAAGTGAAAGAAAATGGAAATATCGAGGATCTAGTTTCGAGTGTACTAGATGTGTAAACTATATACTAATCATCATATGAAAAATAAAAAATTATTTAGTAAAACCACATGCATTCTATGGTGCTCAGTGTGGCAGTTGCGGGATGATTTCCGATAAATAGATCGCAATCAAATCTTTTGTCGATTTCAAAAGAGATGCATAATATTTAAAAAATAAAACCACACATTTCACAGGTAGCAATGGTAAAATACAATGCATTGTGAATTCTGCGAAAGACAAGCAGAGAACGTATTTAGTGGAGAAAAAGGCGGACGCATGATAATATTTGTCATAGAATCATTATGGTAACCTTAAAATGAGAAAGCAATTTGAAATGTATAAGGCTATCCTCCAAAGCAGTTTTCCTAAGCAAGATACCTACGTTTCTGAATCCCTCTTCCCACAATAGGGTGGCTCAATGGTAAGTAAACATTTATTGTTGACTTCTAGAATAGTCCATATGACTACCATACAGTACTGAGTAAAGAAAAAAGTAAAGAGCCACATATGTGCATGGGTAGAAGAGAAAGATTGGAGAAGAGAGAACAGGCACCCGGTGGCATGACATCAAACCATTAGCGGTTGGCCGCATGCAAATTGCCCTACATTGGCTTCGTTGAACAGGCGTGAAGAGAAAAGGAGGAGAAACATATCCGAACGAGGATGAGCAATTGAAATCAGGGCGAGATTTGAACACAAACACACTCAACTTTCAATGTAATGCAGTAGCCACTTTACATTGGAAAATGGACCCAAGCCAATCAAACAGTCTCAGGAAATTACTTCAATTAATTAATGACTTATTATTCTCCCACAAGAGATAAAAAGGATACTGAGTTATTTAGTTCCATGATCCCGTTTAGCATTTCACGTGTGACTCTTGTAGGATTTTTTTCCATAAAGTGGAACCAATTACAAAGTTGCTCATAGTTCTCGAGATATGCGATTCAGAGCTTAACCTTTACATGTGTATTGGATTATTTTCTCTTTAAAGCTCTCGAGGAACCGAAAAGAATGGGCACTTATTTATTATGCAAATTGTGTTTGATTGGCTTCGTTCTACATTCGTAGACGATGTTTCCTTACGTGAAAAACTAAATTAAAGAAGTATAACGCCCTCTTTTCGCTATATCAAGAGGGTGAATCTTTCCACGTCAATTAACCACCAGGACAATTCAGTATATGAAGAATTAGAAGTGACGTAATTCTAGAATTCTAGGCATAGTATCTATGAAGTCTGAATGTTCAGTGATGTATGTTGTGCGAAGCGCAATATTGTCACCATAAATAGTTGTCATCACAAATAAAAGTTCTCCTTGTTATATCGGTGCCAGATAGCATGTGTGAGGAGAGTACATTTCCCAAAATTACAACATTGTCTCCTTTCGCATATCTTCTCATCGGTTGTTGAAGCATGTAAAAGTGATTACGTCCTCATATACGCAACTACGGCAAAGACTGAGCTACTACATGGTTTTCGAAAACCGACAGGGTAGAAATACCCTGTGAAGAATGATTTTGAGTTCTTTTTTCTGTTATGGGCATCTTCATGAATGTTCACAGTTAAAGATAACTCAACTTGGGTTGAAGAAGAATTAACTTGTTTTCGATGAATTTTTGAGCACGCTCCATATTGGCCTGTAATATTCAAACATTTCTGGCCACCGCAATTGTGCAGAGTGATATTTTGCGTTCTTAACATTTACAACGGTATTGGTAAGTTGATGCAAATTGAATAAAAGAACAGATTTCTTTTTTCCCCTTTTTATTTTTCTTACCCATTTTTAGATTTCTGAATGTGCCATATGTTTTTCACCATAACCCACGCCTTTGTGGTGTTATTAGCACTGACTTCAAAGGCACTTATAGAAATTGTACATATGGCCTAAATAAACGGGGATAGGGAAATTTCTGCGTTTAAGGGACGCGGTCACCTTTTTCTCTTTTATCTGAATAATATGTAGAACATAGTGTTGAAAGAAAAATCAGACAGCATTACAATAAGCCAAATATGTTTTATAATGCCCGCGGTCTATGGAACCAATAAAACCGTTATAAGACTCATCGTCAGCACTGCATAACCATAGTGTCAATCGTTATCAGGGTTACGGTGGATATTGTCCTAAGAACACAATTTTTCGTCGCCATTTTACTGTGTGATTGCGAATTTTCTGCAAATTTTTTTCCTAACACTATGGATTCAGATAATATAAAAAAATATTTTTGCATCACTCCACGCGTATTTTCTTTCTTGCTAGAAACAAAACCTATGCTTAAAAAAACGTACACGCCTGCCTGAAAAAGAGCCAAAAGCACTTACGAGTGAAGAAAATCGAGAGAAATGCTTGTTTTCTTTACGTATAGATATAACTCCTCCCATCTCCAGAATACGATGAGCAAAATGGTCTTGACACTATAGATGAAAAATTAGGGCCTGCAAATCATATCTGAAAAAAGAAACACGAAGTATGTAGCATGCTAATGAAGCTCGCCGACGCGCGTGTGACGAACTATGAACGAATGACGGAGTTGGTAATGTTGTTAACGATACGCATAATGATCTTCGGAGGAAAAGCAAAGCACTGCTGCTGAAGCAAGTAGAATATATTTTGAAGGGTCAGTGGTGCTACTTGAAAACAAGTCCAAGGCATAACTATAATATCACACTAGCTGATTATTTTCCTTCTCAATTGTGATGATGTTTCGGAAGCAAAACAACCGATGCAAACAAATTCTTTCCTGAAAATTGAAGTTGGCGATTCTAATATGTTTAATACATCCCAACATCGCAAACTGCGTGGACATTTTCTTTGTGGCGTGTTCTACGCAAATTAGATCAATGGTCCTCTTCTTACCATATGTATATCCCTAGGCAATTAATTTAACTAATTAAAAACAAAGCGAAAGACGATTATGTTGCGGGTCCAAAACAAAACAAAATGATGGATAAAATAACTTGAGTAGAACAAGAATGGATTTAGAATAAATGGGCAATTGAAGGGGATCATCTAAATTCGAGTGTTTGCACAATGCCTTATAAATATGTGATGGCAGAGTGAGGAGGTGGATTGCATCCTATCTTCCGAACAGAAATTCACTTACGAAACGAAGGGCACTCGAGCAAAAAGGAACAAGAAGTCTTGTAAAGGAGCCTTATTAGAGAAGTAAACGCTTCAAAAAGAGATATCCTTCTTTCGAAGCAGAATCAGGCAAAAATTATTATTTGATGACTGCGCCCTCGTATTTTATTTCCTCATAAAGTAGCAGGAAAATAAAAGCAGTGTGCTCCAGAAAGTTTTCATAAACGCCTGTCTTACAACTAATGTTGTGACACTAACCCTTTGTGATATTAAGTTTCACCTTGGTGATAAGCATGGGTTGAGCGATTCAAAAAGCACTCGACATCACTCTTCGCGGTTTACTTACTGACTTACCTTTTCCTTTTCTTTGCAGAAAAAGGGGAACTTTTTTATTCAAAGCTTAAGCAATGTGAATGTCTCTTTGAAGAACGTTGCCTACCAACAACGTCGAAAACGCTCTGCTTTCATTTTGAACCCTTTTCACGATTCGACAATAAAAGAAGCACGGAGACCAATACAAACAATCAAAAGCTTAATGAGAAGGATAAAAAACTCTCCATCGAAAAAAACATGTAAATAGTCGGTTGATATGTTGACAGCGTCCTGCAGCCGCTCAATGGAACGGTTCCTACTGTAATACGCAAGAATTATATGTAAAATAAGACAATTGACATAGGGGGTTTATATCAAGCCTTGCAATCAGCCACCGACATCGCATAGTGCAACAAGGAATAACAATCTCTTAAACCGCATTTACATAGATAAATGTAACCAGAACTGACTGTGTCTTCTTTTGGATAACCCAATTATCTCAACTCATAAGAGTATGGAAGGTGCACTCAGTGACGCTATAGTAAAAGAAAGTAGCAACATTCTCAAAGTTTCAGAAACCACACGTTCCAGATAGCACTTTTCTTCGCAACATTCGTTCAGTCAATGAGGCAGTTGCATAAATTGAGAAGAGAAATACGCAGAACTGCATGTAATATTATGCGAGAGATCAGAGTATAATTAAATAGGCAACTGGCAGCATCGAATAATGAGGACATCTTCCAACGGCGAAAAAAAAATAAGAAACGGGAAAGGAATCTGTTCCCGGAACAAAAATACAAAGAGTTACTCTGTTATTTAGTTGCTAAACCGATAGACAACAGTAGCGGTGTGCACGTTACGCAAAGCGACGTGCCATAAATGCTTTAGGTAGATAAATTTACGAAAATCATATGTCAGGTATCCATAAAAAGACTAATATTTGCAACTGGAATCGTTTAAGAGAGAAAAGTTAAACAATAAACGCTATCTAGGGAACAGTCAACACTACATTTCCCTAACTTTTAAGCCAACTCACTATGGATGTATTTTTTCACTCTAGTGATTTTTTTAATTTTGTCGTAATATGTATCGTTGTCTGCGTTTTGTACATGACGTTTGTTGCTTCGTAAATGTGCGTTTGTTGCTTTATCTTCAAATAAAACAAGAATATGGGACGTTCACCTAGCCTAGAAAATCGTCTTTTTTTATGAAAAACACATCCGTAAAAATAAACAGAAAATAAACATTGGGCATTTTCAGTAGACCTTTGCTGTAAACCCTTCCATTTAACAATAAAATCATTGCGTGGTTAGCGTGGTTAGTTGTCGAATATTTCAAACAAGTACGATTTTAATTAATAGATAATACATACAATATAACACCTTTCCGTGCACTCTTTGCACCTGCGTGTAGCAACCAAAACTTTCGCGAAATGTACAAAACAGAGTACATTTCCTTGAACTACAAAAAATGTCTAGGAGAATTGTCTTGGTGCGTCAACTAAAATAGACAATTAAATGAAGCGAGAGCGAAGAGCTGCTGGATGGAACATGTGCATCTGAGTAATAATAGATCGACTTCATTAGAGAAAAGAGGACTCGCTATTGAAAACGCTCACCTAGTTGTATTCGAATTTGCAGCCGACCAAGTTAGCTCTTTGTCGTGACTCGTAGACAAAGAATGCCAACGTGCTTTAAATATGGCGTTTTAGCGAATAACAAATGACAAAAGACGAGCTGCAATGAAGTGTGTACGTGCGAACACCTCGAGGTAGTAATATATAGCGGAGGCACTCTGTAATCTATTTCAAGCAGGAAATATATCAACTAATCGTTGAAAGATAAACACAATATCGGAATGATATGCTCAATGTATGAAGCAATATCTGTTATAGTACGTAGCTATCTGGCATTCAAACAAACATGCACGATTTTGGCAACAACGTCTTGCCTTCATGGGTTTATCGTATGTTGTGAAAGTTAGCTATTTTTGATCAACTGTACACTCTCGGGTTATGAACCTTAAGAGTAATCGCATCAATTCGCTTGTGAGACAATATGCTTCAACCAACAAGACGCCAGACTTTTTACGTTACCCCACATATGGTACAATGCTTCTGTACCTATTTACTCAATATATGTACGTTATCACCCCTAATATATTAAACACATCGCTATCTAAACACGTAAAACCTTCTGTTTTCTCTTAAGCTATCATAACGACTAAAGTTTGCACTCAAGAAAGGATAGAAAATTTCAACAAAAACGAGAGTAGCGCAGCAACACATTTAGTGAAACATTATATCGAGAATCCACCTAGAAACGCCATTTTTCGTCGTTCATAAATGAATGCGAAATTTCAGAACGTTTCGAGGCAAACAAAGGACTATTTTGGCCTTCTGAAAGTAGCCTACAATGGGTATTCAGCTTGCAAATTCACACGGCTTTGGTGTTCAAAGCACCACCCGTCCTCTCATAGAAACGACCTGACATAACAACAGGACAATTTGTTGCGACTTAATAGTACCAGTCGAGACAAAGACAAAAAAGAACAGCTTTGAAGGTCCAATGTATCAACTAACCTCGATTCTATGAGAGTAGCCAATGTGACATTGAGGTACAGATACAGCGCCGGTGAGCTATGATGATAATCAAACCAACCTATGAAACTTATAAGCGAAGAGCAGACAATGATGTCGCTTTCTTATTTATAAAAAGGAACGACAAGTCTTTTTGCTTTACTACAAACAAGTGTTTTCCCCATATAGAAAAATTAATTCGTAGTCGTTCGAGGTTATTCACACTTTCCCAGCCATGATATTTCGTAGGACACAACAGACCCAATTCGAGTCAAAGTAATTATATAAAATTGTTTTGTCCTCATCATTTTGCAAAACACCAATTGTACTACAGCCGAAGGATGTTCAGTGTAACAAATGTTTACTTTTTTCGGGACAATTTTTAAAGCACTATTCTGGAACGTTTAGTCTTTGCAAAAACATATACTGTGAAAAGCTTCTTCAGCTTAGTCGAGAACATAGTGCTCCGCCTATATTTTCATCGCATTGCCCACTGTCTGAATGGCGAAAGACAGGCGTGATTGGTTCGCACAAACATGTATTATTTGTTTTACTGAAAATACAATAATGTACTGATAAAGGAAAATGCGCAAATATATCATATAAATGATAACCGCTTTGCTGTCTTTATTGTATTTGACATGTCGCATTCGTAAACGAACGACCCGCGCAAAATATGTAGTTGTCTAACATAATGGGGTTTACAAGTATGTTAAAAATTTTTTCCGTATTTTGGAACTACACGAGAATATTTTTTTAATTTTTCATATTATATATGCAGGTTTCGTGCAGGAATACGCTAGTATTGACAGAATCACATCGAATTTTTGGGATACTTGCAAACCCCATAAATTGACGCTCGACAAAGTTCACTTTGAAAAGAACGTAACTCTATAATAATAATGTTTACCACACCTCTGCGATATTTAGTCGCCCTTTAATGTCATGAATATGACATAACAGTGATGGTAAAATACTTTCTTCTTGCTGGGCTATTTGAAAACAAAAGCACTGATCACTTTTTCTATTCACTACCCTTTAGTAGTGCGTTTGAATTGCCTCGCTAGATGAAAAGGCTAGTCGTACTAATGAATTTTGTCGTAGCCTTTCGTAATGAAGGAATCTCTCGTAGTTGTCTCTGAATGGCTATACCGTTCTATTTATGTTTTTCACCTTTTTTATCTAGCATTTATGTTTGAAGCGGGTTTGTCCCCTTTTTCGCCACACTACCGTTCCGCTCTTTTCATGAAACAGTACGGTTTGCGCCGATTAGTCTCGAAAATCAATGTCTCCGTTTCCGGCTGAAATTTTTTGAATTATCGTTGTCATTGGGAGCAAGAAAAGGCAGCCAGAGGCAAAAAAATGGGGGTTTAACATGCGTATGAGTATCCTTGATTATTTATTTTTCGTAGGA
This sequence comes from Pelodera strongyloides, assembly GCA_036852015.1. Classification (NCBI taxonomy): domain Eukaryota; kingdom Metazoa; phylum Nematoda; class Chromadorea; order Rhabditida; family Rhabditidae; genus Pelodera; species Pelodera strongyloides. The sequence goes on from JAANDG010000294.1 coordinate 100,612, forward strand.
GATCATTTACTGATATTTCCACCCTTTCAATGTTTTAATTTTTGTTCAGTTTATTATTTGATTAAAGGGGACAAAACCGCTTTAAACATAAATGCTAGAAAAACCCTAAAAAACTGTGATATATGTCTTCTCCCCAAGTAGCAATATATATATATATATATATATATATATATATAAATAGTTTATTCACACATAAAAACATGCAAAATAAAATGCTCGGAAGAGCAGGAAGACGAAAAGGTAGGTTTTTATGCCCGAAGACAAACAGTAAGAAACAAAACACGAACAGTGAGAGAATGTGAGATAATATTATGAGATCAAGCACCAATGTGAAGATCTGAACTCAACGAGACCTAGCGCGTCAATTTTTGACTTGAACGATTCTATCGTTGAGCTGCGGATATGTTGCTCCTATTGAAAAGTTTTAAGTTGGGTCTAATAATGTACTTCTGTTTCAGACTTTTCTTTGCACAGTCCGATGAATGCTTTGAAATCGAGTATTCAGAGACAATTGTTTGCGATCGATGATGAAAGACTTGCAGCAATTGTTAATGTGACCAAGGTAGACGTTTGTTACTATCATTACATTTTGTAGTATACACAAATTCGTCCTTTTCTATGGGTTGAGTCGAGCACTTTTGTTTAGTTTAGCACACCTTGGAGGAGTTTTGCACACGGGCAAAAAAAAATAGTTTAAATTTCAGCAAGATGGCAAGAAGAAAAAACGACCCACTTATCTCTGCATCGCAAGTGGGCTTTTTTTTGGTTTTGCTTAGAATTCATATGTAAACGAAACAGACAGCTTCGTTTAGGGCGCGTTCGGGATACAGAATGCCGAACAAAAAACGTTTCAAAAGTAGTTCGGGATAGTCGGAAAAGTAATTCCTCACCAGAGTACGTCAGTGGACATTTAGTCTATGGGCACAGAGCCGTTTATATTCCACAACCTGCGAACATATTTGTGCCCACGGGTTAAATGTCCACTGGCGTACGTAAAGGAATAACATTTCCGACCGACCATCCCGAAATAGTTTTGAAACGTTTTTTGTTCGGAATTCCGCATCCAGAACGTGACCTAGTCGTATTCCAGTCAGCGCTATTTACTCTAGTTGCGGCTAACAACTTACATTTAGTCACTGCTCATCATCCAATTTCCGTGCGTATTTACACAGTCAAGAGTGAGAGGGAAGAATCTTACAGGAAAAAGGACACGTGGCAATTGCGTGATATTCGCATGATTGATGGAATCAATCCCAGAAAGGTTTCCTTTTTTTAGCATTGCTCTGCTCTGACTTGTGTGTTGCGATTTTCAAATCGCAAGTTTCTTTAAATATCTAATGTTTTAGCGGTTTATTGATGAAAACACTCTTTTCCAACCACTAGAAATGCTCATGAGAGTAAGTTGTACATAATTGGGCATTATTTGTTTTGCTTCTTATTATGCAATTTCGACGTTCTCTCTTCGCCTGTCCTTTTGTATTTTGGGGTATGTTTTTCTATTCGGTCCATTTTTTTCTTGGCGAAAAGATATTGGTAGCTGCATGTAAGACATACCATTTATTTCAGAAATTTTTCCCATATTTATGTTTTTTTTTCATCTAAAAGTGGTTTCTGTTGTATGTACATTTCAGCCTTCTGCTGACTTCTTTATCCAACACAATGAAAAATTATTTAAAATGACTGCCAGTACAGTAGAAGAAAAGGAGTCATTCATTCAACAACTGCAGAAGGTAAGCGTTATGTTATTTTGTGCTTCTTTGTGTGACTAGAATTGTCGACTTTTTGTTTCCGGAATTAGTAGTGGTTGTCTCTGGCAAATGTGCACTCTTCAGGCTTTGTCGATTTAAGATCTTCGTTTTTAGCTTTGCAGCAAGTACACTCCCATACAAATGCCAGAATTCATCAACGTTCCCTTGTTGGTTGAGGATGCGGCGTATATTTCCGAGGCGGTTGAAGATATACCAGACGTTGTTCACGAAACACTCACTGATTATCAGGTATGAAATGAGCCACATAACACCGTAACTATCTCTTCTATTAAAATTTGAAGTAGGTCGACCCTAAACACAATCTTTGCGGTGTTCTTGAAAACTGTTCTTTTAGCCCATCTCCGCAAAAGAAGAGGCCGATTTCCGCCGTCTGTTGTCTAATTCGGAGCTTACTATTAATGAAGCAGATAAATTCGCGCAGGTACGTTTCACTTTGAGTTTCACAAATTAGTTTAACGAAAACTGCCGGTGGATTACTGAGTTGCGAAAGAATACCGCCAATTATGTACCAGCCGATGGTGTAGTGGCTAGCGCTGCGGCTCACCACACACGTGACCGGGGTTCAATTCCCGCGGCTGGTTGTGGTAAAAACGGTTCCAGGTGAAAACTTGGGAAGGTTTCTTGGATCAGGGCTGGCCACCCATTCCGTAATCAATGATGACCTATTCTCTGGAGCGCACCACTTCGGTAGACCAGAGCGGACTGCAGGGACTCCTTCGGGGCCCTGAAGAACAGTACTAGCTTTAACCTTTTTAGCGTTTTTTTTATTAGTCATACATTCCAGGTTCTTTCTGAGCAGTTGCAGTCTCTGGATGGGGCCAACATACAGTCTATGATGGGAAGTGAACAGGCCGTAGAACAGCTTCTTCATCTAATTGACCAGTCACTGGACAAAGTTTCGCATTTGGAGAAGGAACTTGACAAGTGTGACCATATTCTGGCGGTGTGTTATTGTTTCTTTACATGTTGACAACAAGAGCAGCATTGCTCTCATCGCGAAAATTAAACACTATGCACGTCCTATCTTGTTTTCGCACTCTGGCATGTTTATTTTGTATGTCATCATATGATTGGGCATAATTGTTTCAGCATGTCCGTGATTCGGTAGAACTAATGGAAGAGAAGGACACGTTATGTGTAGTCGAGCGAAAAAATAAGGAGCGGTTGCAGAAGGAACTACAGGTATGTTTAATATTTAGTGAGGTAGTTCTTTACGACAGAACCGTCAACATATTTTCTCTTTTTAGGAATTTGTCACTGCACTTGACACCGTTACTGAACGACATTTGAAGGTTCTTGAGGAGGCGAACATTTCTGACCCAGCCAGGTATCATTTCTTCCTGTTTATTTGTGTTCGGTCTTAAACGACCCATTGATTACCTACTGAATTCAGAGTCTCTATTTAAGCATTGCTCGGTGCAGCGAGGCGGCAAGAGCTTTTAACGCTTTTCATCGTGGACGAATTGCCAAACCAATGGAGAATATGCGCGCATGGCAGGAAAAGAGCAACGTCAGAGACACTGTGAATCTCTTTGTTGACAGGTTCATGTCACATCTCAACGCTCTGTTTCATAATTTGGTATGTTTATCGAGGTCTTCTGAAATGCTTATGTTTGCGGATGTTCATATACAACAAGGAAGATTCACAACCCAATATGCGTTGTGTACCTTCGTTGTTCCAGAATGAATAGACAGAATCGCATTTATAGTACACCTGATTTAACAGATTCATTCATTAATCTACCATTGAGCCACGTACCTTCGTTGTTCCAGAATGAATTGACGGAATCGCAGGACTGGAATTCTCTGATTATCCCTAAACAATCACAGCGGTTCCATGCGCTCTCACCACTCAGTGAGCTCATAAGGTACTGTAAAAATTAAAACGAATTCTTTAACAGTAAGTTATAGTATACGTTTAACTGTGCGTGTACGTTTTTGTGCGCGTAATAAATATTATATATTATATTATATTATTTGACACATTCATCCATTAATCTTCCGTGGAACCGCGTATTGCCCCCTAAATTTCCATTTTCAGTTGGTTGAAGAGTTTCACTCCGCACGTTTATCAGACGGCCATTGACCGATATGTCATGTCGACCAGAGGACTGTACAAAAAGCTGTTTGATCGATTCTTCGACAACATCATTCTTGAGCTGAAGAAGATGTCCGCGGAGAAGAGGGCAAGTGGGTTATTTCGTATAAGTCTCTCTCCTCATATAATACTTCTCGTGCTTCTTGCTCTCTTTTGACGCGGTTTATAATTTAGATGCATCGATGTCGTCAAAACATTCGTCGTCAACTATGTCCTCTTTGGACTTTTCTGATCATGGTCATTTGGTGCAGGTAGTTTTTGTAAAGCTTGCTAATTTTCTCTGCAATTTGTATTCAGTCATAATTGTCTAAGGCGAGCAAACTTGGCGTTTCATTTCAGCTGATTGAGACTGTACTCGGGGAATTGAGTCCAATTGTTGAGATGGAGCAGAAGTTTGTCGTGCGTTTCTTCCACATAAACGCCGATTTACTCGCAGCTGCCGAAAACGTGAGCCAGAACTCCGGAGACAGTGGAAGTTTAGGTAGCTTGTCGGATGCTGATTGTTTTATGACTAGGAGAAGGGTTTGTCTCACCTGGTAATACCGAGTTTTACTGTATTCAGGGGGCAAGTCCCTTGAACGTCAAATGAATGACCAAGTTCGACAAGTGATGGCACCTCTCTTCGATTCATTGGTCCCTCAGTTAGATAGATTCTGTGAAGCCGTATGCAAACAAAATCCAAGGTGAGTTCTTTGAAGTTCGCATATTCTGCTTCAATCATTTGGTTTCGCCAACAGGCAAAGCAGCAAGTAAAACACTTGGGTAGGATTGTGGTGATTCGAGGGATTACATTTAGACATTTTATATATATTTTTTTATAAATATTTTAGCAACATTCTGGTCCTATTCGTTATCATTTCAAAGAAGGTTCTGGCTCCAGCAGACGCTAGTTCATACTTTGCGGTCACATTTGGAAGTTTGACAGTCCTAATCAAAAGACAGTTCGACACTTACATGGTTAGTTGCTTAAAAAATAATGCGCATAGTATTTAGTGTTACAGATCAGAAGGTTATTGAGTCTTAGCATTTGAATTCTAAAAATTTATTTATTATTTCCATACTTAGGAATCCGAAGCTCAAGCTTTGTCCGATGTGAGGATTAGCAAGAGGTCGCGACTCGGAATCCTTCCCAATATATACAGATTCGGAGAATTTGTGCGATTCGCTGAGAGAGTATTTGAGGGTGCAGAGAGAAGAACGGATCTGGAGAAATGGTTCGTTTCTTTCTATATGAATACTTCCTAACAACATTTTCCCCCTTTCCTCGTTCAACTTATTCCAATGATACCACCGTAGTTGTTTTAGGTATCTACAACTACACCGGGCAGTATGCGACGGCATAACTCGTGCTTCTTTGAGTAGTTATAGTAAGAGTCCACCGTCAGTGGTCAGATTCGAGAATTATCATCAATTGTACAGTTAGTGTTTTTCCCGTTTCGCCCTGGTTCATTTATATTAAAGCGTGTAGTATGCAAGTTTCTCTGCGGCGCCGGCCGCAGTGAAACTTCCGATTGTTTCCATAGTGCATATTCTTCGATATATATTAATATTTAGTGACGCTATCGGAATTGAAGGTGTCATGTCTCGACCAACAAAGAAAACAGGCCAAAACAGAGAAGGAGGACAATATCGATATTTACGTGAAAGAATACATGGGAAGACCGCTAGAGAAGATACACGTAAGTAGAGTGCGAATTAGATTATTTAAGGATGTAAGCTTAAAGACGATACAAGTGCTGGATTAAAATCACATTCATATTTACAGATTTTCTTCGAAAATGTGCAGAATGCAATCGACCGTGGACTCAAAGTGGATGAAGTGTCCTATCAACAACAGTTCAGTCGCATGGAACTCAAGCGTGTATGCCAGTTATTACCATCCAACTTACCAGTAACCCCTTCTTGATGATTATGCATCCGAATAATGGATAGTGCCAAATCAAAAACCACTTGGTAATGTTCATCAGTATAGTCTCTGACTCGAGTAATATGTTTTCCATCAAGACCTGTGATTGTTTTAGGTGATTTCGATGTACAGTGGAAAAGAAGTGAAAAAAGGACTAGATCAACTTTACAAAAAGGTCGAAAAACATCTGATCGATGGATCTTCATTGCTCCAAGTAGTATGGAGAAATATGCAGGTAACACTTACTAAATGATCTCGAAGATTTTCATCGAAATATGCTGTCAGTACGTACATACGGAGTAGATCCTTTTTGCAGGATCAGTTCATAAAACAACTGCAGTCCTACCAGGCCCTGATGACCCAGTGCTACGCTTCCTCGAGACCTGAGCTGGAAGTCTCCATCCAGGACGTATTGCAGTACTTCTCAGAAATTGCTCAACAACATTAAACACAATCGTTCACACATGGTTGGCAACATTTCTAGTGTCTTACTTTTGTTCCAAAGAATTCCTTTTAGCTTCAGTATCAAAACGCCTTGGTCTCGTCGTAATGCGTTCGGGGAGCTTTTGGCCTCCTTGTTTTCCGTAGCTTTAATAAGTCTTCTTGCTTGTTGTATTCTTGGATATCGATTAATATAGTCGGTCGTCTACAGATAAACTTGTATCCTTTCTTAGAGACACATTTTCCATACCGAGGTAGAATCATTAGTATTTATTAAAATCATGTTGTAACTTACCTATTTATTTTCTGTTTTTAACCAGGACGTAAGTTCTCTCATTACATTAGGAAATTGTTGCGCAATTATTTGTATTTATCCGTCTGAGAAACGTTTCTAATGACAACTCGGCCTTGAGATAAAATTCCTTCCACTTGAATGTGAATACAATGTTTCTTTATTGACGAATACAGATTTTTTTTCGGAGAGAGCCGGTAGACTTTTTTGTATTTTCGTGTTGTGCACCAGAATGATGATAAAGAGGCTTTATTTATTTTGTATGCTTAATTTTGCCTTCTTTGTTTTTCTTAAGCTAAAAATAGACCAGTGGTCAGCAATTGGTTGCTTACGCACAGCCAACTCCTGTTTAAAAGAAAGAGAAGTGAAGTGTAGCACACTAAACATTGCACTCTCATACTTGAATTATGAGGTATCATAATACGTAATCCAGACAGACATAACCAAATGGGTAAATGTCAGGTTCTCTTCTTAATCTCGCACGGTTTGGTGGCGGGGAAGGTGCCACCGTTGGGCAATGAACCACTTTTCCTACCTATCTGCGCCGCTGAAAATGCTTATCAGCATGAGTCATCATTTGTTATATGAGGGTTTCGGATGTGTATTAGCCGGACGTGGAACACAGACGTGTCGGGAGGAATCTCCATAATTGCTTTCTAATTTAATGACGAATTAAATACCGGGTATTTGTACAGCCTACCACTTGATTTGGATCTGCTTATGACATATTCCGCAGAGTTCCTTAGCAGCATGCGACGAGTTTCAGATGACAAATTGCTCGATGTCATCGAACTAGGAGGCATCGCCCATAATTCCCCCGCCGGGTCGTCGTTTCAATTTATCACGGGCCGGACTCGAACTCGTGTCGAATGATCCTATGAGTTCTTTCGAAGAAACACGATAATGTATTCGGCAACGTAAACACATAGAGTATTTGAAATCCATGTGAAAAGTTATATTTGAAAGGCTTTGTCGAAACTTACCGCTTGCAAATGCACTTATGAGCACCGTTGCACACGGAACGGCACCCGGTACCTATGGCTACCTGAACGAAACATATCATTCTAGTCACATTATTTGGAGTACTACTGTATGCGACTTCGCTGTGAGACACTTTGTAAGTATACATTGATGCGTGACGCTTATTGGGAGAATCACGATTGGTAAAAATTGCATAGCTCATTCATATTAAAGTAAAAAATCAATGGCAGCTTTAATTCAGTTACTTTGCGTTACACATAAAAATATTACCCCTCCCCCAGTTGTACTACTCTTTATACTCTATTATTTAACATAGCAATATATAACTTCTATCTTAAGACATGCCAATATGTCGCTACCATCGCAATTAGCCCAAGAAATCATTGATTAGTCAATCAATATATCAACATTGCTCCAGGGGTGGGTGGGGACGAAACACCCTTGCTTTAAATCTATCAAAGATAAATTCTACAGAATGATTCTCAGAGACGGAGCTTGGGTAATATTAGCAAAAAGACTAAAGAAACGTTTCCGTTCCTACGCGTCAAACATTCAGATGTCTTAGGTTGGTTTCTAAATTGCCAGTTGCGTATTACATTGACACATACAAGATGGAATCAGGGAACATATTGCAAACCACACTAACAGAAGAACGTACATGTTTGCCACACATCTTGAACTTGTAGGGACGCAACATTTCCACAAATTCGGGCTAGGTTCTCTTTTCTGTCTTTTTTTTTCGTTTATTTATGGGTAACTGCGTAAGTTACTAAATTGCTTCTTTCTCTCACAAATCATGATTGTTTTTTGTTCCTTCTGTCGAATTGGTCACCGCGCTGATATTCACTCCATATTTTCTCGTCGATGATTTGCTTACGTGGTTTAGGAAGTCACTCGTCAGCTGCTAACAATCCCTTGGCTGCTGACTGCCACATCCACAGAAGATTAACAGAGCTATATGTGTGCGTGAATCTTGCACATAATTCCGTGCGAGACAGAGAGGAAACAATAATCAGACGCTTCGGAGCTAGAAGGTCTTTTTATAATTCAATCATATTGTAATAATATAAGTCTTAGTTCTTTACGTAACAAACCACTATAACCGCGTTGTTTTCGCAATTGCGTGATGTGAACTCTCATGGATATTAATCAGCAAGCGTATTCTTAAATGAATATTTTATAATTAATAATATGTAAAACAAATTAATATGTTTGCAGCGCTTCGCAGTTTGGTCATCACCAGGAGCATGAAGCTTACGAATTTTTGTTTCTTAGTAAGTGCTTGTCGTTCCATTTATTGTTTCCATAGTTAGCACAACCAGATTACTCCTTTGTTTTCAATCAATAAAAATTCTCACTCGTTTTCGAGCTCTATCACTATTTGTACTAAAATAGTTTCTGTGAAGTGGATGCTTGTTTACAAATGACGAATGTCCATGTGCTGAGCGTGTGTAGTCGGAGCCTACGTACATTATACATTTTGGAAACCGCGCGCAAGTATAAGACAAAAAATGGCAATACAAAAAATAACAACGAGAGAATACTCGCATCTATTTACTTTTTTCTTTTATTCATTATTCATGTACATGCCTATGATTTGTATGTATATTATTTTAGGTAGGAATAAAGTAGCTTTATTTTTTTTTCCAACGATTCTTCTATTCAAAGCGCATTTATATGAACCTAGACAATTATTTTTAAATGTTTTTTGTTTCATGCGGAGTAATTTCTATTCCTTGTAAGTCCAAAAACCGCAAAGCGCAACTATATTATTCCTTTCTTTTATACAATGAACATTCTCACTATTTCTCGAGCAATATCATCATTTGATCTAAAATTCTGAAACAGCTTATTTGTGTGAAGCTGTCACCTCTTTACAAATGACGGTTGTCCCTGTGCTGAGCGTGTATAATCGGAGCCTGCGTACGTTATAACTTTTGGAAACCCGCGCAGCTCGTAGTGAAAAAGGAGGGTACGCACCTATTTACTTTTTTTTTCACTGAAATTATTTATGCATATCCCATTTATTTAAGTAAACAATTGTGTCAAAAACATTTTCGGCGTATCTTGTTGTTCGGCTAGGATTAATGCAGGCTAGGATTAATACTTTTTTTCAAACTATTCTTCTATTCAAACAGTTCCCTCTGGCCGAATTAATTTAACTTTAGACAGTTCAGTATTTGTTGTTGGTATTTAGAATGTCTTCATTGTATGTTTTTTTTACTTGTGATGAAGTGTAAATCGAAAATTTGCTGATAATTATTTTTCTCCAGGGTAAGCATGTCCAACCGGTCACGATCTGTGGACCACTCGTCAATCGATGGTACGACAAGCAGGAACCGTTCGGTGCAGCAGACTGTAAGGACCAACTCTCGCCGGTCCGCGTCTTGCAGATCCGCCACGAAGACTTCTAGGCAAGACGACTTGATCCCGGTGAGTCAATAATGGAGTATTTAAAAAAAATTGTTTAAATAATTTAACATTAAAACTATTCTACTGCTTGTACACGTATTTAGACTGTTTTCCATTTTGTGGTTGCCATTTAGAATTTTTTTTTGTGTTTTTTTTTGTTACGAGTTTCTCTTGTGTCTACCCACTACCCACTACCCACTATCGTCGCTACCCTCCACCCGCAGGAGTCCGCATGCGCTACGTAGCTAAACAACTTATAAATGTATAATAAAAGGGTTAATTGTTTATGTAGAACCTCCTTCTGATTATTCTTCAAGAGTGTAACGTATAAGCCCGTATATGCCTGAGCATACATGCACATGGTGCTGCATTAGTGAATTGGTGTCTTTGAAAAGGCAACCCCTATGCTGATATGTTTGGTGTGCAGCGTATTATGATGAGTTCGGGCTGTTCAGTGATGGTTAGTGTCGAGCGGCGAATTCCCAGAAATTGTTGCTAATAATTTATTTTCAGGGTACGGACCCAAGAGCGCCCCAATCCGCCTCGGTATGTTTTTTTTCTACCTGATAATTAATATCTTACAGATAACTTGGCTATATATAGGTTCGGTTCATTCAGGCATTGATCTTCTTTTCTTGCTGTGCGAATCAAAAATATGACTAATCGTTCACCAGACTTCAAATGGTAAATGCCTTGTTTTAGTCAAGATCTCTGCCCGACTTGTCGAAGGTTACTGGAAAGTCTGCTAGAGGAAAGGCCGCCAATGCACCGGTTAGTCGATAATGCACCAACAATGCGACATTCCATTTTGCCTTACTTCGTCTGTTGTGCTTAATGTGCGCGTTTGCCTTTTTTGTGTGTGTTTAATGTAAATTGTGTTTATGCCCCGGATGGGCGGCATATTTTTTTAAATCGTTAATTCGTAATTTTTTTGTTAACTTGCTTGTTTTAGAGGGTTTCTATCCACTTGCCGGTCGGTTATCTCGAGGACGCCGACAATCGAAAGGAGAAGTCTCCGTACAAATTTGTCAAGGTATGTTTTACCGAGTGTTATTTGACTTTTGAATTCTGCTGTTAGAGGACGAATTCCGCTTTTGTTGTTTATAGCAGCGCAATAAAGGAAATCCGGATTATCTTTTGGACATACTAGTGGTTTATTATTGCTTATATGTGTTACAAACCCTTGTTCTTAAGAAATAATTATATTTGCTTTGGGTGATTCAATCTAATAATGCGTGGTTTTTCTTTCAGCGCGGCGCCGAAGTTATGGTCCACTGGTCAGACGACTGGTTCCTGGCCGAAATCATAGCCAAAAGCCAGATAAATCAAGTGGCTCTGATCCGTTACGTAGTAAGTGTTCTCTTTGCACAAAATTTGTGTACTCTGTCACTTTGTCTCTTTCTCTTTGCTTCTGCTAAAGTTTCTAATGATGTCATGATACCACACGAAACTTGCATATGCGCTCTATTATTAATTAATAAATAGTGTATACCAGTTGACTTTTTAGGGATGGGGCACGGAGGAAAGAGTGCCTTATGATAGACTCGCGCGTGCTTCGTCTAGGATGAAGAAGGAGTCCGAGGTAAGAATTATGTGTTTTGGTTTGGTGGAAACTCGTCTACATCTTTTGCTCTTCATTTTAGTTTATGCCGGTTCGTGGCCTTTTTTTAAGTTTTTATTTTTCTGTTATCTTCTTCAACTTTCGATTTGTGGGCTAACGATACGTTATTTATATTTTGAACTCTTCGGCAATAATTGGTGCGTGTACTGTTTAGGCAATCCGAAACGAATGGAGTGAAACAAAGGTCAGACCGACTGGAAGAGTCAAGGAACCGAGAAAGGTCAGTTTATATTACGAAACACTTTTAAGGATAAGACATCTTCAGCATCGTAACTAAAAATCCGATATCCAATTTTAACCGCTTCTTTGTGCTCTTGTAATTAACCAAAGAAACTTTTCTTTCACCATTTCAGATCGAGTCAGAACATTAACTTGATTGTGGGATTTAGAAATAAACTAAATTGTTTGTTTTAGTACGTGCGCAAGACAGTCGACGCCGATCCATCTGACGTTCCCGGAAGCAGAACCTTCATCAAGGTGTGTTGCCCATTCGTTTGAAAGTGATCGTTTATGTACTTGACGGACCTAGGCAAAAGCATTCTTAAAAAAATCTTGCTCCTCTTCCAACCCCCCCCCCCTGATATAAATTTGGTGTCCTCTCCGGGCTTTTGCTGATACTTCGGCGTGTTTTCTTGTTCCAACCTGTTCCAATCCTTACTTTTTTGTGGTAGTGTGTATAGCAGTCTTGCTTACAGAAGAACGCTATCCTCAGGTGCTCTTGGAAGGCCCACTTTTATCCTGTGAAAATTGTAGTGAAAAGTGAAAAAACTTTTTTGTGGTAGTGTGTATACCAGTCTTGCTTACAGAAGAACGCTGTCGTGCTCTGCTCATGGAAGGCGAATTATTATGCAGTGAAGATCCTGGAGGTTCATTTGGGCGACAAGGAGGCGCGAGTCCTGTATGAAGTAAGTTCACATGATTTGTTGTTCCGTTTCTGGGGTTTCGTAAGTTATTTAATTTTTTTCTCGAATTTCTTGATTTTTAAGGAAGTTATTTGCTAACGTAAGCTATTTGCTGTTGAATAACACTGATTCAGCTTTCTAATTTATTTTCCATTTAGGGCTGGGAGGAGACTGAATTAGTCGGGTTTGCTAGATTGAAGAACCCGAGCAAGGATGAACTGAGAGATGCGAGAGTAAGTTTGTAATTTAGTTTTGGTTGCGTTTTTGTAATGTACCTTTTATCCCCAACTACGGAGTTCACTGTAATTTATTTTTCCAAGTCTCCGTCATTCAAGCTCCGGGGTAGTACTATCAGCTTGCCACAATTTAGCGTATTTTAGGAGCTGGTCGTAGAATGGGAACGCACCAAAGTTGAACCGTCTGCCTTCGGCGTTAAGAAACAGGTGAAACTATTATTTCAATCTTTGCACACGTTCTGTGTTCTATGCTCATGGTAGTGAAACATTGAAACGTGTTTGTGTTTACATGATGTCATTCTTTTCAGAAGAAGAAAGTGTATTAGGACCCTGGATGTGCCTCGCCATGCTGGATTCTTCGAATCTTCCTCAGCCTGTGGCCCAACTGCCGAATTTTAGCTAGGCCTTTCACTTTTTTTTTCTTAACTGCGCGCATTACTTTTGACGTCATAGATTCTGAAGCAGTAGACATGTTCCCCGTCTAAGTCAAATGCCCGTCTGACACCATCATTGAAGTTGATTTGCAGCATTGCTTTTTCGTGATCTACTTTTGACGTCATAGCTTCTGAAGAAGAAGACATATTGCATCTAAGCCAAATGCCCATACCATCATTGAAGTTGATTTGCAGCATTGCTTTGTCGCTACGATGAAGTTTGCACGTCGGCTTACGTTTGACGTCGTAGATTCTGAAGAAGAAGACATATTGCATCTAAGTCAAATGTCCATACCATCATTGAAGTTGATTTGCAGCATTGCTTTGTCGCTACGATGAACGATCTACTTTTGACGTCACGTCGACAAATGCCCATACCATCATTGAAGTTGATTTCAGACTTTGTACGATGATTTGCACGTCGACTTACGTTTGACGTCGTAGATTCTGAAGAAGAAGACATATTGCATCTAAGTCAAATGCCCATATCATCATTGAAGTTGATTTGCAGCATTGCTTTGTTGCTACGATGAAGTTTGCACGTCGACTTACTTTTGACGTCGTAGATTCTGAAGCAGAAGACTTGTTGTCCGTCCAAGTCAAATGCCCGTCTGACATCATCATTGATGTTGACTTGCGGAATTACTTTGTTGTTTCGGCGAAGTTTACACGTCGGTTTACTTTTGAGGACATAGATTCAGAAACAGAAGACATGTTGCCCGTCTAAGTCAAAGGCCCGTCTGACACCATCATTGAAGTTGATTTGCAGCATTACTTTGTCGCTACGATGAAGTTTGCACTTCGATCTACTTTTGACGTCATAGCTTCTGAAGCACTAGACATGTTACCCGTCTAAGTCAAATGCCCGTCTGACACCATCGTTGAAGTTGATTTGCAGCATTGTTTTTTCGTTACGATGAAGTTTGCTTTTTCGCTACGAAGACCTGATACCATCATTGAAGTTGATTTGCAGCATTACTTTGTCGCTACGATGAAGTTTGCACTTCGATCTACTTTTGACGTCATAGCTTCTGAAGAAGAAGACATATTGCATCTAAGTCAAATGCCCATACCATCATTGAAGTTGATTTGCAGCATTGCTTTGTCGCTACGATGAAGTTTGCACGTCGACTTACGTTTGGCGTCGTAGATTCTGAAGAAGAAGACATATTGCATCTAAGTCAAATGCCCATACCATCATTGAAGTTGATTTGCAGCATTGCTTTGTCGCTACTAAGACTTGCTTTTGCTGTCAAAGATTCCGAAGCAGCGCAGAAGCAGGCGAATGAACCTCACTTCTGAACTGAACTTGTCTCTTACTAGTAAATACGTTAGCACTTTGAACGGTTCGATTCCGATAATTTTCATTTTTGTTACGATGAAGTTTGCTTTGTCGCTACGAAGACCTGATACAATCATTGAAGTTGACTTGCAGCATTACTTTGTCGCTACCATGAAGTTTGCACGTGCAAAAAGCAAACTTCATCGTAACGAAAAAACGCCCATACCATCATTGAAGTTGATTTGCAGCATTGCTTTGTCGCTACGATGAAGTTTGCACGTCGACTTACGTTTGACGTCGTAGATTCTGAAGAAGAAGACGTATTGCATCTAAGCAGAAGACTTGTTGTCCGTCCAAGTCAAATGCCCGTCTGACATCATCATTGATGTTGACTAAGCAGAAGACTTGTTGTCCGTCCAAGTCAAATGCCCGTCTAAGTCAAATGCCCGTCTGACACATCATTGAAGTTGACTTGCAGCATTACTTTGTCGCTACGACGAAGTTGGCACTCGGCTTATTTGTCATAGCTTCTGCACACTACGGTAACAGCTATTTTCATTTGTTTTCGCAGTTATTAGCCAAGTATCAAAAGTCTAAACGGAAATTAGAGTCCCTTTTCCGGTAGACGGAGCGCACGTTACCGTCACGCTAACGGCAATCTTTTTTTATATAGGGTTGCTTAGGTATATATTATTACAATGTCCAAAATATACCGTAAACCTATCATTCGCATAAACCTATCAATGGATGGCCATGCCACCAATTGGTCGCATATCTCGCGGTCATTATGACACAAGGACACGTTTTTCTTGACTAACGGTGCTGCTTGAACGTGCGCGCAACTTTTTTAATCGGTCAATAGCTCAAATAAAGTGTTTTGTCCGAATTTTCCAACGCGATGCTATTCAGGTAAGTAACGCATAAATCATAAAATATAAAAAGGTAGTCGCTTAAATTTAATTGCTCAGTCGTAGTATCAATACTTATTTTTTTTGCGGTTTTTATTGACAAGAATGTAAGTGTTCTCTTTGTCTTTGTTTGTGGTCTTTTTAGAGAATGCGTGATGTTCTTAGTTAAACAGTTTTGTTTCGTGGTCGCTATGTTCTATCCTGTGTATGTTTTTTTTCTTTATCGACAGGATGTTTTTTGTGGAAAAATGTGGTTCTGAGTAATGTAGTATTTATTTTATGTATATTATGTTTATGATGCATTAATTCTCTTTTATTGTTCGGCCGCTCTTTTCTGTAATTTATGTCTATTTATTGACCAACAGAATGTTTTTTTCTGGATATTTGGATTGAACTGTGGGTGGTAGAGTTAAATGGGGACCATTCTTAGAATTAATTTTTTTCTGTAAATCTGCTCGTTACCGGTATAGTTATATATTAAACGTGCGGTTATATTGTGATTTTTTTTATGTAGATCTCTGTACGATTTTAAATGCCACTCGCATCGGGTTCCTCCCTCGTCATTTGGTTTGAATAAAGTTTTAAAAGAATGCTTTCAGATGTTTTATTTTTTTTGCTTGGTGGTTCTTTATGCGAAGCGCACATACTCATTTGGCGAAAGAAGGGTTTAGTTTAATGAATAGAACCTATTGAACAGAAACAAAGCTAATTGAAAACACATTTTTGTGGTGCCATGTCAAACACGTCTGTGATATTCTGTGGTGTTCCGTCAAACATGGTACTTTTGACATAATATCTTCCTTTTGTACATGAGGAAAACTTAATTAACTATTTGAAATAGGTTGTTTCTTTTGATAATCGACGTAATTTTAGTCGAGTCGTTGTTTTTGACGGTTTTTTTTATTGTTCAATACCAAAGCGGAGGAAAATATTGTCTCTTTTTAACATGGAATGCTCCATTAAAGGAACGCAGTCATGATAAATTTGTCATTATTATTTAATTTTCATTAAGTTTAGGAAGATGTGTAGAAAAATATGGTACCAACATGAAGTTACAGAAAAATGAACTCGGGGAGGTAATTCACTGAGAATAGGAGTGAATGGATAACAATATATGTGCATGAAAGCAATTATCTGGATTGCGGCAGAGGATGAAATACGAGTATCTGCCCGAGCAATTGCGTATCTACTGTAATCGAGTAACGTAGTGATTTCTCTCCCAGAGTTCGAATTTCTATAACGTGTTTTTGGTACTATATTTTTTCTCCATATCTGCCGATAATTAATGAAAGGCAAATAAAAATGACGAATTTATCGTTACTGCATTCCTTTAAAGTTACTACATGCACTCTATTATGGTAGTTAGGTTGAATATTTATTGTTGAAAGTTACCGACACGAATGTCAGTGAATCTTGTTAATTAGGTATCCGAAGGTTTTCGGTTACTCCTGGTTTCATCGTGTGGTTGGTATTTGAACTCTCGAACGGGTGTTAGGACCTCGGCACGCACATTTGGTGTAGGGCGAACACTGCTTTCAGAGGATATTCCCAGGAAACATGCAAATATGACATAGAGAACCACCAGAACCACGCAACATATCTGAAATCCAGAGGTGAATAAAACGCGAATTTTTGAAAATTGGAACTGTACTTCCTCCATAAAGGTTTTTACGGTATTACCATGACTACGACCATCCTTTTGTATAGACGTGATGCCGAACTAGGTGCCGATGTTACGTACCATAATTCGATGGCAGCGCAAATGAGCACGAGAATCACACAGAAGCCGACCAAAGCAAGAGACTGCAAGGTTAACTATTTGTGTTTGATAAATTACGTCACTAAAACAGCTATTACTGGAAAACAATCTTGTGTAAATGTTGTATCTATCCTACCATCTTTCTAGCGACCTGCGCAATCATGGACGCAGGGTTGCTAAGTTTTGCCATCAATGAAACGAAAGCGAGGAAGAATACAAGAAGTAAGCACAACATCACAAATGACTGCCAGAGAAATTCTCCGTAAATTATCTGTAATTGGTGGTAATAAAACGCCAGATAGAATTCTGATTTGAATTACTATCAATACTTAAATAAGTGCATATACAAAATGCCATTCTGCTAACCTGAAGGTACACATTGCCTTTATTACTCCATTTGAGTCCGCATACCAATACGGTTGCAGCGTTGCCGATCTGTGTCACATGTTAACTTTAGCATTTATCCCAGCAATCAGTGAACTGATTCTGAGATCTTACAACTCTCATATATGTACACTAAATGCGGCTCACAATGCAAAATATATGTATAAGCCCCGATGGCGTCGTCAAATATCCTTTTCCTTCATCCATTTGAGCTCTTTTTTGGGATTTGTAGCTTCCACGGAAGAGCGTTAAAGGGTGAGGTCCACCTCAGAAAACAAAAAAGATATTATTTTTATTAGATTACCCGTGTATGTATCTACCAGAATAACTACAACAAATTTGGCACAATATTATTTCCAACAAAATATGGAGCAACAAATGGCCCTCCAGTACCATTATTACGATAGGCGTTACAGGGTGGGGTGCATGATAAACCGCGCTCTCGCCACCGTTGTTTGGGAACTAAAAAAGGGCGGGATTTTGACTGTGCGTTTGTTGCTTTTTTAATCATGCGTTTTATTTTATTTGCCTAGCTAAACAAACCATATTTTATCCCGTCTTCGTCGTTTTGTATGATTCCGTAGTTATTTTAGAGCTTTTTTTTGTTGAAAATTTTTTCGAAATTTTTCAAAAAAATTTCTTCGCATCCAAAACGCAAAAAAGGTACCAGACTACCGTATTCTGCGGTACTCAGAGAGGGCCATGTTTTGCTCAATATTTCGTAGGAAATAATCATCTGCCAAAAGTGTTTTAGTTATTCTGGTAGATGAAGACACGGCGAATCCAATGAATATAATAACTTTTTGATTTTCTGAGGTGGACCTCACCCTTTAAATTAAGCAGGGCCGGAGCTAAATGAGATCTAGTCAATTGTATATTAGCTACAAGGACTCCATAATCAATATTGCGAAACATTAGAATTGGGGTTTCGACAAGTAAAGTAATCATGTGAAAAGCGCTCGAATAGCCGTGCATGTATACCCATAATAATGAAAGTGGATTCCAAAGAAAACTGACTTTGTTGCTTGGAAACAGCCAACAAACAGCGGACCTCTCTTCTATTACGAAGGTGCAACCAAAACAGTGGTTGGAAAAAGCACTATATAGATGTTCTGGAATTGTATTAGACGACATACTATCTTAGATGATACGTCAGTGGGTTGAACATTAACTGACAAAAAAACTCAAGATCAATAAAACCCATTTATGGTGCAAAAATAAGCGAATAGTAATAACTTATTACATCACAAAGATGTTCATAGAAACATACATAATTAAAAATAAAATCAAGACGGCGAAACGAAAAAAGGGACACGTGTACAGAAAAGAGGAAATTCTGGGGCACCGAAGTTCGAACAAACCATTAGCCGATCACTGAAATCCATTAGCTGGACACTATCGTCACTAAAGTGACAAAAAAAACTGACAACTGACAGCTTTGAAACCACCACCCGGCGAAGGAATCATGGGCGATCCCTGCTGGCACTAACCCGAAGACGTCGAGCAATTTGTCATCCGCAACACGTCGCCTCCTGCCCTTGAACTCCCTTGAATGAAGGTGTGCGCTCTCAAGGCATAAAAGATTTATTTATTTATTTACTAAAATACATAAGCGTGCACAGACCAAGTGTAACGTCAGTGGCTAAATTCACCGACGAACTAGGCGCAATTTTGCATTTAAAACTGCGATACGTATGAGAGTGAATTGACTGTGCGATCCAAAAATGCTACACAATGGGTTTCACTGTCATAGGCACTTCGGAGGAAGTGTGTGCGCCCAAAAGCAATCCACAAAGCACATAGTAATTGTTAGGTAAAACATATGTGAACAAGGTATGTGGAAAATCATCGTCAATACGCTCTATTACGGTCAACGTGAAATATTAAGGTCTCAGCTTATGGTTAGAGCGGCTTTGGTTTAGGAGTTTCAGTGGGTGCCTTGTGACAACTATTCAAATGCGCGAGTGGTCCATAATCCTTCACAATCAGTGCGAACAGATAAGTAATACACACATAACATACAAGTTGCGACTTCATAAGGTTTCCGTGCAAATGTGACGTGATTTTACAATTTCCTAGTACACCAAATATCAGTGGAATGTTCCAATATTCAAATACTCTGTGCACTAAACAGCCAATATGTATTCTATTCTATACCTCCGAATTTTCATCCACACTAATAACTCGGATCAGAATCCGTTCACCCGAGTAACCGATCGAGTGCTTCACTCAATAGCTAAACACTGGGATGTTTAAGAAACGAGAGAAAAAACGTTTGGTGTGGAGCGTATTCTGATGAATTCGGTATGCTCTATGAGTGACGCGTTCTATGATGGCAGCATGTTATTTTTAGTTGACAAACGCCTCACCTGAGACCCCTGAAAACTTACCATCAATATGACATCGTGTTATACCTTGATTGGCGATCTCTATCATTTTGTTGAATTAGGGCACATAACTTTTTCCTATCAGCGCAAACAAACTAGTTTTCTCGGCAGCTTCACAGGAAATACCGACATGCTGGAAGTGTACGAACAGGTTGTTTTTCTTGATTCCTTACCGGAGAAACCCATGACGAATAACCAACTAGTTAATGTATCATGGGCGGGTATGGTCTAACGCTCAATCTCAAAACAGTCTATACCTGTTAAAATCCCTCGCCATTTGGGAGAGCGTTGAAGTAACAAACTATCTAATAAGCATGGTGTGAGTTTCAGCATTCTAATTATAATAGTTTGATTTGTAGAAAGCGTTTACGAATTAAATTCATGTTCCGTTAAATGGTTAAATCTTGATTTATTTTCTAGGTCTGCTATGCTTCCGGCTCTCATAAAGCCATTATTCTATTACCTAGCCCTACAGGTGTACATGGATGGATACTTGGATATTCCGAAGGGAAAAATTAATACTTTCAAAGGAACACTTAGGATGATGTTTCAGCCGCTCGGAGATACCGACGTCTTCTATCTCAACTCTGCAGGTTTGCTCTTCTTATACTAACTCCTCCGCTCAGTTCCTTCCGGTCGCTAGCTTTCTATCAAGGCCCCTCTCAGCAATCTCAGAATAGTACTTTAGAATTGAACGTCACAAACTATCGTGTCTACACCCCGGAAAACATTTCCATTCCAACTAATATGAAAGAACTGCCTGAAGAGGAAAAATTGGAATTTACCGCTACTACGACATTCAAGGCCAATCAATACTATTTACTTGAGGTATTTTCATAAGGTTGTTGTTCGCTCACATATTTAACAAAAAAATATGTTTGTGGACCTGCAGACAATGGCTTACTCTGACTAAACAATAAATAAACAAGCTATATTACAGCTTAATTATCGAGGAAAATTGAGGACTGATAACAGCGAGGGATTGTATGTGAGCACTGTTCGAACGGGACAAGCGTAAGATAATTAATTTCAAACGGAAGGAGATTGTACGGTGGCAAAATGTTACATTATTTCGTAATATGCCTTACAGGGCAGTTGCGACCAAGTTTGAGCCGCACTATGCTAGAAGAATGGTTCCCTGCATTGATCAACCGGATGCCAAGGCTATTTGGAAGGTAAGTGATCATGGCATGAACAGCTGTCAAATCGATTATTTTGTTGCTATTTGATACCATCTGAAGCTAAAGCTTAATGTGCCATTAATTTTATTTAGGTTACACTGATTCATCCCAAGAACACGCGAGCTGCAAGTAATGGCGAACGGGTTAAGCTTATAGAAAGGTGTGCGTGGTTTACTCGTTGCTGTGATTTTTATCATAGTTGTCTATATATAATCATATAAAAAAATTTATTAGTCTCTCAATTTTAAATGCTTTTAGAAAGGGATGGGCCCTAACTAAGTTTTCCGATACTCCAATGATGTCTACCTATCTTCTTTCTGTTTTCATCTCCGACTTCGACCACTTTTCTGGAAGAACACAATCCGGAACAAAGGTGAACTTCTGTTTTGTGTTTTGAAATAGTCATCACTAATGACACAATGAAATGCTCAAACATTTTAACTCATTGTAGGTTCGTTTATTTGCGTCCAACTCGACTCTCAAGCGCTACAAGGAAATATTCGACTACAGCGTCGACCGCCTTGAATTCTACGCAAAATTTTTCGATGTGGATGGAGGAATGAATAAGCTAGGTGGGAAGTTGGAAAGATGAACTAAAGGTTGACTGAATTGGGTTGTATCGTTTTGACTGATGTGAATAAGGGTTTAGACCAGACGATTGTCAATCTTGGGACAGCTGGCATGGAAAGCTGGGGTCTTATTTCATACAATGAACGTTCAATGGAAGGAGAACATCGTCTACAGACAGTTTCTCACGAGATAATACATCAGGTGTGCATGTATTCATTAAATTGTTTATGCTATTATTTTCTTAGCAGTATATTATTTTACCAGTCATTGTGGTTCGTTTAGTGGTTGGGCAACCAGGTGACTCCACAGTGGTGGGACGACCTATGGATCACGGAGGGACTAGCCACTTTCCTTGCCGAACAACTCCCGTATATGGGAAGATTGGTACGCGACTAAACATTTGATGATTGTCACCACAGGGAAAATCGTTGATTAAGTAGATGAATGTGAAAATTCAGTTCCACGTCTACCATGCGATGCAGCGGCTATTAGAATACGAAGCTAACCCTGACCCTAACCAAGGACTCATACTGCCTTTGAGCACAAAAATCGAATTTGAAGACCTGAAGCGGGGCAGGAGTGCCGTGATGAACTACAATGTGTACAATAGGGCAAGTTTTTCATCATTAGTTTTTTTATACCCCCATCTTGGCACCCTTTTTATACCCTCATCTTGGACGCTTTTTATATGCGCAATACATTAGCTATGTCATTAAGACTTGGTTCTTTGCGGAGTTTTACGTTCGAAGGTGTATAGTTAAATAAAAAAGTGCCTATTGGGACAACCGCGAACCAATGATAACCATGGTTTATTTTATGATTATGATTCTCGATTTGCGTTGAGGAGCATTCCACAGCCGTCGATTATTCTTTAATATTACCCTTCGGAATGGCAGACGCATTTCCTTCAGTGAACGGTCCAGCTAAATGAACAAACCCGTTTATTACAGGGTTCGATGTTTGCTGCAATGCTTCACGCGATAATGGGCACGGATTCGTTCAGAAAGGCACTTCAGGTTTGGATTATTGCTTTCTTTGGGACTGAGTTCCCTTCCCAACAGTGCCTCATTTTATAACCTTTTCAGGAATTGGTGAAACAGCACCGCTTTGGGACGGTGAATCATGCCGAGTTCATCAAAATAACTGAGAGATTCATTGATCCTGAGGATAAACCAAACGATTATGAGCGTTTCATCAGAAGCTGGGTGGAACAGGTGACCTCTATGCACTTATTTTCATATATTCAAAAACTCTCATAGTTCATACCTTTGGTCGGTTTTCGCAAGCATGAAATATGCAGAAGCTTGTATTCAGGCCGGTCACCCTATCCTAAACGTACAAACCATTCCGGGAGGAGTGAAAGTTACACAGGAGAGGAACTTTAACGCTGAAAGAATTCATCCAAAGTACAGAGGAACGGCACCATTCAAGTATTTTGACTATTCGCTGAGATACTCGTTTATAGTCCTATTAATACACCCATGAACCGTCATATTCACATTTAGTATTGCCACTCTACAAACCCTATGTTTTCAGCTACAAATACGATGTTCCGGTCTTCTTCACCACAAACAAGAACGAGGGCAGTCTAGTGTGGCTTTATCATGGCACGTTTATAATGCACATACGATGTCGGGCTCAAATTTACATAAAACAAACGCTGTGGTATAATGGTTTTTCTTTTCCACTTTCAGATCAAGAGTCGATCATTATTCCCATTGACGAGGAGGAAATAATAAGTATCGATCCATTTGGTGAAGGAATGTA
This sequence comes from Pelodera strongyloides, assembly GCA_036852015.1. Lineage (NCBI taxonomy): Eukaryota > Metazoa > Nematoda > Chromadorea > Rhabditida > Rhabditidae > Pelodera > Pelodera strongyloides. The sequence goes on from JAANDG010000294.1 coordinate 123,942, forward strand.
CAAAGTTCATTACAGTGCTCAGTGGTATGAGCGATGGACTACTCTGTGTCCAGAAAAGGTCGGTATTTGCTAAATTATGAGGAGCACATTCATTAGCGTTCAATAGCAATAAGTTGTGTACTGTTCTGCATGGTTACTTATATATGCAATATCTTCTCTTTCAGAAGTGCCATCAAGATCTGTTTTTCAAGCCATGCGAGGAGTTCCTCCGCATTGAGCACACGTATCCTGCAGAACTAAAGCAAAAAGTAATCGATATTTGCTTTGACCTCGATAGAAACTTTGGAAATAGACATCCACAACTCACAAGAAGTCCAATAAATTAACGTTCACTTTTATCATTATAACCTCATGCTTATGCTACTAGAAAACAACGCATTATACTGTGTTAAAGCAACCCATTTTGTCTTTATGTTGTCAAGATTTTTGTTTCACTCCTTAGATAATAAATTATTATTTTGTGTGGTCGAAGAAATTCTCCAGTTTAATTTTGCGAAGACCACTTAAACTATGAAATATTTATAAGTTAGCTTCAAGAATCTTTGTTGCAATGACCCACTATTTTACACTGCAATATGGCTACCGTAGTTTTGCGACAACGAATCGCAACGCAAGCAAAATGTTAGATCAGTATTGAAGAAGCATACTTCTAAAGGTCATCCATATGCACACCTGCAGTAGATTTTTTACGCCAGATTGGTTAGGCGATGATGCTAGTTTTAGGCATCTTTCATGCCCGGTACCTGGGGCTATTTGCATTGGATATGCATGCGTCCTGCTTCAGTCTATCGACTATTCTGCACTATACAAAGGCAAACCAGATCTTGTATATTTTGATGGAGATCTGCTTCCGAATCACGCATGTTCTCCTAATAAACGGGCAAATTTTAAGTTGCATAAGAAATGTGCTGTTTCGAAAAGCGGGTTGAAATAAAGCAGAGGCGTCTTTGACAAGATGTGCGGTTTTAAAGGACTTTTGATGTGCGGTTTGAGAGAAATCATATGTTGAGTTTTTTATAAGTGGAAAAAGAACGGTGCTGTGCCTAGTTTTGTCCTTCAATTCCGCAGGAGTAGTGACTTTGGATTCGAACAAACAAGGTGCCATACCGCTCTAGAATGGACCCTATCCTTTTGGTTTTAATGCCCATTATAATGTAATCAGCACACGACCTGTCAGTGTAAACTCAAATAAACGTCCGTTTATTGAACATAAAAATTGTTCAAAAAACGTAATATGTAAGCGCTTAATGAAAATGAAAACATCTGAACAACGAAAAAATAGGAAATATATACATGCAAAAGTAGAGATCACATCATTGGAACAGTCAGCGTTATGGCGTAAAGTATTATGGCATTGAAAGCACGCGACATTTAAGCATATCAACAAAACTAATGTGTTATAATCAAAGAACAATATACACTAAATGATGCAATAAATCCCTTCACTAGATGGTTTTATATACACTAAATGATACAATAAATCCCTTCACTCAAGGTCCATCATCAAGTTTGTTCATATGTTTCCTTTGGTGTTAGAGACATTAAATTCATATCGCATTATGAGCGGTGAACGGTTAACAACAACACTATTTTATGCAGAACAATTGATATACTAGTCTCGTAAAAAGGTCACACATAGTTCATGATGGTTAGTGACCAATTGTTTCAGTACCATATTGATCTTAATGGAAAAGCACGTACGGCAAACAAATTTTAGAAAAAAAAAAGAACTTGAAGAGTCCATTAGACTCCGGCATCCTCTAAATTCTCGATTAAAGCGAAGGCGTCGCAATACTGTGCGTATTTCATGAGTCATCAATTCTTCTGTTTCGTCCCTCCTTTTCCTATATCAGGGTAATCTCCAGCTAAAATATCAGACACTATACAAATAATAGCAAAGCAAATTTCAATTTTTTATGCAGCTACTGCAATATTAATGGAAAATTTCTATTAGCCTTTTCAAATAGTTTGCTAATGAAATTGTAAAACTAACCACTCGGAATCCCTTTTCGATTGGATTTGCCATTGAAATCCCTTTCGGTAGAAGAACATCGTGGTTTATTTCATCGATAAAGTCAGCTATTCCATCCATCTTTTTCTTATATAGTGGTGTCATACAGCAACTGCAATTAAGCAGGTCTGCATGAAAAGATATTTTTATTAGAACTAGTGTTCACAGTAGATTTTTTAATGTGGGCACATAAACTCAAAAATCCGCATTACAGACTCGCGAATGCTCGTTGAGAAACGTACCTTAAGATGTAGCATGTTAAACAGCCCACAACTGTTTCACAAATCGTCCCCGTTGTAGTGCCTTCAATAGAGGCGAACTTCGCATTCAATTCTTTTATTAAATCGACCCATGTGTTTTCGTCTATCTGAAACTAACAATGGGTCACCTTAGGCTCTGCAAACATTATCACCACCGGTAGCTTTAACAAGTAATAATCAATAAGCCACAGATAATAAAAGCTTAGAAAGCAACCTTTCGTATCAATTCTTCCGGAAAATCGGTGCTGAATCTAACTGGGAGTCCTTGTGAGTAGTCTCGTTGAATGAAAATCTTCCTATCTGGCACACTGTTATTCTGGATATCCGCCATCACCTGAACCACTAAACAAACTATCCAGCAATTATCCATTAGATTCGAAATTAGTGACGAAAATATTAAGGAGAATTCGCTATTTTCAGGCCAACCAATAGTTAGTTACAAATGCGCAACTTTCATACAGGTACAACGATGTTGCCTGGTTTGTCTAATAGACAAATAATCGTTCGTAAAGAGCTACTAAATTGTAAAGATAAAAAAACCTCAAATTACTTGTGGGAAACAAGTTTAAGTTGCATTCATTTTTTTTTATATACTGACTCTTTTTTGTTTCGCTCCGCACATCATTTACAAAAAATGAGCGATGTATGGTTTCTCTTTGTTAACTTCCAAATAACGTAACTACACTCCTCTCTGATAATAACCGACGCGAAATAGGTCATATGTTTATTCTCTGCGATGTGGAATCGAGGCCTGCATGACAGACATTTAGCAAGTAAGAAATATATTCTGATTCTGCAGACCTCTACAGATTCTGCTTTGTAAGGATAGTAAATAAGATGAAAAATGCAACCTCAAAAACTACGATATTGTTTTCGTAAATAACGATATCCAAATTCATACGGAAAAAAACGGGCATATTTTCAACTTTTATCGATGACATTAACATACTTATCCTTCATTAAGCACAAGAAAATGGGTCAGTTAAGAGTGATATCGAACTGCTAAATTTGAATATTAAATATTATGATAACAGGCTGTAATGAGCAAGCGCGAGGAATAGAACAGGAGTGGACTGGAAAGTAGTCGAACTTTAATAAACATCGGGGATAAAACAGTTTCTGCAACGAAATATCCTAGTTTAGTTAGCGAGATGAGATAATAACAATCACAAAATAAACAAATTTGGAAAAAATACGCGAACCCGTAGTAAAAAATCGCATCTGTTCTATGTTATTTATGGTCAAGCACGTGTGTATTTACACAAAAAAAAACAATGCATATTCAAAGTAAAAAAAGGACTGGAACAGGCAAACAAACATCACGATAACGATAGCTCAAACAATTAAAAAAACTCTATAATGAATGATGATATCAAACAAAACACTCAATTATGTGAAGAACAGAATATATACTTTGTGAAGTAGTATGACACGCAAATATTCTACACTGAAGAATCATAAAAGTACAATGGTGAAGCGTAAATAGTGAACCACTCAATGAACCAGAACATAAATCGTACAGGTAAAAGGGAAAAATAATCAAATGCATAACATTTACATAATATAGAATAGCACACTGGAATAAAGTGGACTATGAAGCAAGAGTCAGAAAGGTTAACACATCACATTCTGTTACAACCACGTAAATGACATAAAGAAATATAAAATAATGAAACTAAAAAAATACTTGCAGGAACCACAAAAATGAGGAGAAGCCACAAAGCAGTGTCATTCGGCAAACGTTGTGTTCTTAGTATCCTTGCTGATTATAGTGCATATTTCCGTAGCTTGGTTGCATCCTGTAACACAAAATAATATATATCATTGTCAGAAAGATGAATACAACAGTGAGCATCGCGCACAATGAGTCTATAATCAACGCAGGCATATAGTAGGCAGAGTAGTTAGAACTCACATATTGGTCTGCATTGCAGGCTGCATTCCCGGCAGTGCTCCAGGCATGCCAGGCTGTTGCTGCGGTTGGCCGTAAGCCATTCGGTTCCCTGGAAAGTTGTCTTTCATGTTGGTTTATACTTGATCTGAGCTTGTATACACACACGCATAATATATATATATATATATCAAAAGTCAACACAGAAAAAAATGTTTGAAACACAAGTGAGACCAAATTGGAGGAAGATATATATATATATATATATATATATATATACATATTATATGCATACTTTCGTCCAGATAAAATAATAATTCTGATTTCATTTCGCCGAGAAGGCAAACCCCTTACCTGGTTGTTGCTGTCCGGGAAACTGGGAAACTTGTGGTCGTTGTGCAGCCACGCCCATTGGACCTCCCATTCCGTAACCTAGGGTTGAACAATTGAATATAAAAGTCACTACATTATAAGATCATAAGAATCTTCAAATTTACTGCCATCTTGCCTACGATCATGAAGAACTGGCACTGTTAAATTAACTAATTGTACTAATGAAGTACACACGAAGACGGCTAGTTGCTTTCAGTTCTATTGCTAAAATGATATTTTTAACAATATGTCGCACAATCGCAACCAATCTCACCCTGCGGTTGCGATTGTGCGAAAGCAGGAGGTTGAAACCGTTGTTGCGACCCGGTATATTGCATTTGCTGGCCTCCTAAAAGGGAAGATGATTAAATAATGAACCAATTAAAGAACTCGTATAGAAAGTTGTGCATATAAATGCTTCTGCGCTTAGCGCTATGCTACGTGGTCTCTGCAGGACAACTGTATTTCCATGTGTTATATGTCACAGATTGCATAAGTCCATGGGGATGCAGTTGTCAAGCATAAGTGAGCAGCGTACCATACCGGTTTAGCATGTGTTCACTCCACATTCACTGGATAGAAACTTGAGGAGACAGTGGACTGACATGAACATAAAGGGTCTCATCTTACAAAAACGATGCAAGAAAATGTACAGAAATGTACTATACATATTAATGTAGAACCAAGGAAACTCGCGCATAGATCTAGCTTCGAGTATTCCTTTTCTCACGAAATTAAAGTCGACAACACGATGTAGAAGTGAAGAAGAGAAGTGTGCTCCAGTATTAAATGGTGAAGCTTCTCAGCTGACGAACGAAACATCCACGAGATATTGGTCAGATAAAAATGTGCTTATATGCGTATCGAGTAAGAATTCTCCAAAAAGTTAACATATCTGACCAATTTTGTCACTATTGATTACCCGGCAAAAGAGATGACGGAGAAACAAGCTGTCCTGGCATTCCCATCTCCATCTCAAGCTGTAAGTTTCTCTGAAAGAGTCCCCCAAATGAGCCCGAGTTGGTCCTCGAGAGTGGAGTTCGAATACGGTCGGGAGGCATCTCGATTCCCATCTGAAGAGTCGACGGCCTCCTTCTCATAACATTCCTGGCCGTTAATGATGGAGTCTGCGATCGTCCTGGGGTCTGTCGATTTGTGGCTACTGGATTTCCGTGCACGGGGGTTTGACATCGATCACCTTTTGCTGTTCTGGTAATCTCGAACATTTGTCCCATTCCGGATCCCATACTAACGATCATGCCCGAACCAAGACCAGTTGAAATATTACCGGAATTGATTCCAGTGCTTCCCATATTGTATACTATGTTGGAAGCGGTCGAGATGCTCATTGGTCTTTCCATTGATGTGTCCTCCGCAGTAGTACGGGGGCGCTGATTAGGAAACGCATTTGTATTTGCCATCATGAAGGAAGAAGAGGCTGCAGATGATGACATGGCTCCGATCGCCGTACCTATCCCAGGCGGTACCGGGTTACCCCGGACCTGCTTTGGATCCTGCGCGTCCAGGAAATCATTAGAATCCAGTGTGAGAGGATTGCCTCCTCTACCCATAGTTGGAGAGAATGACAAATCGAATGCTTTGTCGGAAGGCTTGCCTAGTTCAGTCCTATGCTCCTCCACCATCGCAAACAAGGCCGTCGCGGACATCGGGTTCAAAAAGTCTCTAAGAACAGATTCGCTCGACGACTTTTGTATGGACTTGCCAGGATGTGAGGAAGTAAGCGTTGAGCTGGGTCTTTCAGTGGATTTGTCCTCTGCTGGGGACGCGGTATTGACCGCAGTAGTAGTCTGTGTGAAACTCGTAGGTACATCAGCACTGCTTGATACTGGGATATTTCCACTTGATTGGGCCCCTTTATTATTTGTCTGTACTGTGGAAGTGGATCCTGCTTCGACTCTGGGACTGATATTAGGTGTCCTTCGATCACTAGGGTTCGATACGCTCCATGTGTTTACTGTCAGTGAAGTTGCTGCTGATGCATTAGCTAAATAAAAAGTAAGCAAGTAAACAATATAGCTAGCACTAAACAAGCGACTGACTTATTAGTTGAACTTTCAAATATCTATAAGCTAATTGGCTAGCAAATCGGTAGGTTTGGTTATCAAACTAAGTCACTAAGAACAATTGTCAAATAGAAATTATTCCACCTTGCGCGTTTTGGTGTTTCTCTTTTTCCTCCATTCGTTTTGTAATCATATTGTGAATTTTTGTCTTCGAATCCGAATCAGTCGGAGCGGCCGTATGAGTCTAAATTGGTCAGTATTGTAAAGGCACATAGGGCACACATATGGGGGCACTGTCTAGTAGGTATTATAATAAACATCCGCAACAAAATTCAGTTTCATAATTTCATAAATAGGACATGCAAAATGAAAGAAGACTGCAAACCGTACCGTTTGTGCTGTGGCACCAGCAGCCTGAGTGTATTGGCCGCCAGTCTGGTTGGCAGGCCAGCTGGAATTTTGCGAGAAGAACGGCTGAGATTGTGTTGTTGTCTGTGGAGCCGCAGCCGCTGCAGTCACCTTTTCCTGAATAATGAATTTGATTAACTTCCTACCTACTCTTATTTTCATGATTGCTTCAAACTTCCCATTTACAAGTAACTTGAAAAATCTACCGTTCGCTCGGCATGCAAACCTATGCATAATTGCATGAGACAGATTGCACTCTTCAAAGTCGCCACTTACCTTCTTTGCTCTCGGACCGGGCTGCCTTCCCTGTGCCTGGTTTGTCCTCTTTCTGCCTCCACCACGCCCCGTTCGCGGACTTGGACCGACCACAGGCTAAACAAATTTAGTTTATGAAGTAATTATGATAAATTGAGCACACCTTTTCAATTTGAGTTTTACATATTCTCACAGGAACATGAATACTCATTTTCTAAGCGCAATGGCAATCACAAAAGCATAGGCTACACAACAGTAAAATAGACTGTCTAGAGTGTGAATATCGATATATGTATACTATAATGGGGTTAAATAGTACCTTGACTTCTGCATTTTCATCATTTTCAGGTTTGGATTCAGTGCTGACCTGAGTGGTTGCCGCGACTTCATTCTGGAAAAAAGAGTATGCTACACAAACTGCAGTCTGTTTTTTTTTGCACTCTAAAGTACCACACATTGTCTTTCATTCGCCTCAAACGATCACCTTTACTCGGACCTCCTTGACTTCCTTTTCCTTCTCTTTTTCAACACAAGGAGTGGGAGCAGCGGCTGCCGTCTCACCAGTGGCCTCTATTTGTGGAGCACAGAGGAAGTGATCGGACGAAGCAACAGCCTCATCATACACCTGCAATCAGATTGCATTACATTGTGTTCAAAAGTAATTGGAGTTTCAGAAGCTCAATATGCAGCACAACTAAATGAACCCAAATATGAACTTACATAATTTGGCCTATGATATTCCAGACAATGTTTGTGATTGACCATTTTCGTGGGGAACCGTTGACTTGGTATGGGCAGTTTGTCCAGCTTTGACGTCTGAACAGAGTGCACCATTAATATGCGGACAACAATAACCTAAATGAATATCGATCGAGTAATCAGAAAGCATACCATGAACCAGCTCCAGTTCCATCCTCTCTTGGAATTTATATCTTGCTGATAGTGAGCAATGAAGTCATACGTTGACAACTTTTGCTTTTCAGAGGCTTGAAGCAGAGTACCAGGCTGAAATAAGAAAAATTAACTGGGCTGATATGTGCTGCATGACAATGCGCAAATTTTAAATACTGCGCGAAAATGAAAAATCCAATGACCATGAAACTCCGGCGAATGAAAGCGGAAAATTGGACAGAACAATGGTTTGGGTTTCATCCCCCAAAGTGTATGCAATAGCTTTACCTGCACAATATACCGTCCATATCTAATGATCGGACCCACAACAACATTTTGCACCGGCGTCGACGTCTTGGAAAGCTAAAAAAGAAACGTTTTTTTAAAGGTTGTGCAGTACAAAACGATCGTCTACAAGGAACTTTGAACGGACCTAATGTCGTAGTCGCCACTGCAAGTAATAGTGCAAACAAACCTTCTGTTGAGGTAGAGGTTGTGCACCGAAGGGTTCGCAGACGACACACTCCACGTTGGATTTAGGGAATGACAGTAATTGCAACAGAGGACGCAAAGACGTTGTGACCTGCAAGGACATGTTGTAGCAAAGACATATTTAACACTTTGCGGAAACCATGTGTGTTATTTAGTTATCAGGTCAAGTGCGCAGGCTGACAACGTAAGGATCAATATTGTTGAATGAAATAAATAAATAAGGTTAAAAAGTGTAAATAAGGCGGCAAAATAACAAAATTCTGCCCATTGGGCACAGAAAAACTCTCTAACCTTTCTATCTCCAATCTCCTTCTTCAATTTCTTAATCATTGATGTATAGACCGGCCATCGGTACTTCGGCTCATTTTCGGGTGCTATTGGCTGAGGCTGAAAGTTACGTATGTACCTATGAAGAAATTGAACCTGTACGATTTTTTGTTGGAACTCGAATAATATTGTACTCGGGCCCTGTTCGTCCCGCTTGCGTATCCGAAATATCATAGACATCAAAGTCTTTGATACTCATTGTACGTGTATGTGGCAGTGCAAGAGAACAGCAAATGCAACACAATACCTGCAGCAAGCATGTACTCGGATCCGTTAGTGCCCACACAAGTAGATTGGCAATCATATCGAACGTTGTCTCGAAGAGAAGTCTGCAAGAGATCATTTATTTTCGTACTTACGTGTAAGACGCTTCACAACAATCCCCTTGCTTCACAACAATTCGTTTTCTCTTTGGTTAAATATATGGTTCAAAAAAAATAAATGAATACCTGTCTCTTTCCGGATTCACAACTCCGTATAGAAGAATTTGGAAGAATAGCAGACACCAGCTATCCGCATGCGCGCCGCTACATACCTAGAATCAATATAATGTACGAAAAAATACGGCACTATTTTGCAAGATATCATCCAGTGCCACTTATTGTATGTAGGACATCATACCTCTTTGAATATCCTTCCCACAAGCATTAAGCGCAACAAAAGACCTTCTCTTTCTGCAGCAAATGCTTCTCTGGAGATTAACGATGGATTCTGGAATAAGCAAGTATGAAGCAATACGTGAATACTAATAGTGGATAATAGAAAGCCATCAAATGGTTAATGAAGGATTAATAACGAACCTCTTTCACTTTCAGAATGATATCGTGCATTTGCTTGTAGAGCGCATTAACAATAACATCTCTTGAATTCAGTCCTTCACACTTTAGACAAGTGATCACGAGCTGGAGGAAAGGTTGTTGCGAGAGAAGCCAAGCACTGAAATTTGTGGCAACACTACTTTTAATTGGACTTCATATGACGCTATACTTTTTTGTTCCGCTTCCAGTCTTAGCTAATTTGACACATACCTCTGTTGGATCCTCTCCTTTGTGTTGTCATTGGCCGTATCCAGCATCGTGGCTGCTTCCTTGAGTATCTTTCCCGGTACAGTCGTCGTTGTAAACGACGTGGGCACATTGGTTGGTTTGGGACATAACCGAACCAAGGCACTAATCAGCCAATAGTTGCATATGTTGTCGAAACGAAAGTCCTTGCCAATCTTAATCAGAAACCTATTAGCTATTAGCCACAAATTATATTGGAACATACTGCAATATTCCAGGAGAACAATATAATTAATAAAGACGGGCTCTGTTCCTTACCTTGCCCACAGGAAGATTCTCTCCTGCCCGGTGCCGGTTGGTGAACAGGTCTCGACAGCATCTTCCGATTTCCCCCACTAAAGCGTCAGCTGCGATTGCACCCTGTTGGGCATGCTTTGGAACGCCCTCTGGCGAGATCTGCAAAAAAGCCAAATTAATACATTAGCGTTTAACACCCATTGGCCGTTTTGAAGCGAGCACGATTGTGGACTAGTCAGAACCAGCTAATAACTCAGAAGAGTTTGACCATTATATAGGCTCTTCTCAAAACGACCATCGTAAGTTGCCATCCTTTTTTCAACTCTCATCCTACAAGCAGGAAATGAACATTTTGTCACGTTCAACCACCACCTTTCGAAAAAAGATGAAAATACTTGCTGAAAGATCCATTTTCGTACGGCACAAGCGGGCTTTATACGGGTTACAGTAATCGACAACATTGATACAGGAACACATCTAGGCCAAACTACACTCCACGCTTAAGAGACACTGGTGCAAACTGAGGAACATTCGGAATCACGTTTTTCTCTTTTCGGACAATGCAATGAAAGCGCGCCCTGGGATAAGAAAATTGTGTGGTAAATGTGTAGTGTAGACAGAAAGATCACAATACACAAATCATATAAGTACACCAACTCAAATACAACACCGGTTTTGCATGTGAGAGATAGATTGGTTACCCAGGATTGAAAAGGGTTGTTGGCGTGTTTGTTCCATGTTGATGACTGAAATTCACTGGTTCTCCAACACCCCGCAAGCATTTTGTTATTTTTTAACACTTACAATTAGAGTCATCGCCAAGTGTGATTTATGGTTGCCTCGTTTTTGTCGCTACTACCTACGCTAAGCGATTGGAACTTACACTCTGGCGTAAGAAGTTAAAGCTGAATTCTCACCTCCTTAACCATGAGCATCAAATCGAAGAGAGTGGCCCTTAGATTCCAAAGGTTCATTGCCGATAGAAGTTTGTCGAGAAGCGCCTTCTTTGAGTTTCCATTGCACACACTCAGCTCTTGCAAGATCTCACGTTCGCATCGTCTTCTCGTACCCAGTCGGAGAAGTTGCTGTCCCTACAAGAAAACGAGCCATTTACAGTTAAACGTCTACATACATGCTATATGTTACATACGCATGTCATACGTGGAAACATTCGTTTTGGAGACCTGTTATGTGCATCTACAATCATTTACAAATATAACCCACCAGACAGTTCTGCTTTAGTCTCTCAGAGTTAAACGCCTCCATTTTGTTGCTTTCCACAGTTCTGTACATCTTGAGTGTGACCCAATCCTGCTCACATATCACATACTGCACCGCTTTGGTCATAATGGTCAAATACTCGGGACGGTAGTATGTCCGATCAACGATCCGAGGTAGTTGTAAGCTGAAGAGAGTAGGTTGCAAAGCAATCCGAGGGGAAAAACAACGGATATATCAGTTTTTTTATGTAAACACATTTGACATATATCACAATTCTACAGCAATACGAAGCTATGCGTTTGGCTTACTCTTTCTCGTGCTTTATCCTCGCCCTATGGGTGTCCAGTAAAATGCAGATGTTTGCCAGCATTGGGAAGAGCACTTTATCCATTTCATTCCAATGGATCATACACAAAAAGTTCTCCTCAGCAGTTTTCCAGACCGTCTTCAGAATTGGTTGAGTGCCAACGTAATGGTCCGATACTAAAAAAAGAGCAACGTATGTAGCGTATAAGAAGACTACAAGAGATTAGTGGCATCATATAAAGGGGACACCATACTTGCACTGTGCTGCTGTTAGGATAAACAAGCCAAAATAATACTAAAATGTCATGCAAAATAACAAATATCTCACTCAAAAAGGGTTCGTCAGTCTGGCACATAATCATTGCGAGAAGATAGAGAGCCAGACACACTCCAGGTTCCGCAATTTGGTCCACTTTGGCTGAAATGTGACTTGTCAGAAACAGTAAGTTAGCTTCGTGACACAGAAATAGTCTTACCGAATCTTTGATATGCGAAATAAAAACAACATAGATAAAAAGCCTTACAATGTTCCTTTTTCATAACCGAAGGGAAGACGTTGTTGAGCAGCTCAGCTACCAACTTCGGCACACTGTAGCAATACTTACTGGCCAGTAACATATAGAAACAGGCTAGTGGATAGTGAACTGCTGTGTTGCTGATCTAAAACAATGTTTACTTACAAAAGCACATAGATAAACTTGCAGCATGTGTAGTAAAATGAAAACAGATTAAGAGTGTTTAAATTCACAAAAAAATCGAACTGTCCTTTTCAGTAAGTCGTTAGTAGGGACCTCGCATATATTGTTTAAAAGTAAAATTCTCACATCAATATGAAGGAATAATTCAGAGAATCCGACATGCTGCACAGCAGCAGAATTGCAAAGAGCTTTTGCTGCCCCCACCCACTCATCAGCCAGTATAGGCATTTGTGCAGTGATATGTGAGCAGAAATTGGCAAGATCATTCAACCTGGAATAACAAATACAGCAATCACAACTTTTCAAGATTATCATCACAATCAGATATAAGACAACAATATTAAAACATGAATTCTGCTGATCGTAAATTGTTCAAATCACATACCTGTCGTAATCGCGACCACACCTCGAAACAGCCAGTATTGCGTTCACAACAAAAGAATATCGATTATGCGAGAGATCGAATGAAGGCAGACGTTTCTTGTACTCGTGGAAACTGGGGAATCGCCTGTATGAATGCAAATTAGTACAACGCACACGAACTGGATAAAGCAGGACGTTTGTCAATATAATCTCAGATGTGTAACGGACGTAAATCAATATCTATTCGGTTTACAAGAATCGCTTTCGCATACCATTAATCACTCGGCCGTCCACTTACCCACGCAGGCGTTAAAGGAACCGAAATCGGCACACAACCTAACTGTGTGCAAATGTAGAAAAGGAGAGCAACAAATGAAAAAAAATAATAATATCGTGATTATAATAAGTAACGTACAGAGGAAATTCCTTTTCATCGAAAACATCGCGGAAGAACAGAGAATTGTAACGCAGGTTGTTATTCGACATCGAATTTCCGTGGAAAAAGATGTGCCTGAAAAGTAATCACATTATTGACCAACATAGCAAGGACTTTAAACAAACCGTACATTGTAGGAATACTTACGTAAATTCCGCAGTTTTCCCCAGAAGCTTCACATCCGCAAGGTTGCTTTCCTTTAATTGCTTTCTTGCGTGATAGGCAAAAGCAGCCACTGATCGAACCCAGCCGGTCATTGGGAAATCCTGAGACCGGATTGCCCTCTCGGTCAGAACATACATACTGAAAAGACTTGGTTTAATAAAGTTTTAAAGAACTGAGGTAGTGTTTACAGAACACACACTTTTGACACTATCAATGAAGAATGCAGTTATGAGACCGAAGGAAACTAACCCGTTAGTTATGTTCACTGCCAAATCCGAGTGCACGAAATATTGCCAATGTTTTGAGAGATAGGAGCACAACGCGTAGGCCAACTGTCCAGACATACAACCAGGAATGATATCCGATCGAAGTGATTTCACCGTTTTCTCCAGGGCAACCAGGTCAGGCAGAAGCTGGAAGGAGGTAAATTATAGTTCAGTTTCCAGCTGAATGCAATCTCAAGAGACATCTAGTGGGCTCAATACTCGAGCAGCAATGCTTGTTGTATAAACTACTCACCGCGTCCGTGAACTCAAATATGCCATAGATGTAATTGCACTCTTCGTAGAATGCCAATATGATCTCGAGTCCTTCTTGAGTGGGTATTTGCAGATTCCCGTGGTAAGCAACATTCCTAAAGAACATGGATAAGTTCGGACAACTTTGGTTGCTACGTTTAAAGTGAATACACAAAATGAACAGTAGTATACCTTATTTGATCAGAGAATGCCTCCGACACCCATCCACAAATAGCCCACTGATCGTAGTACGTCTGGGCGCGAAAGTTTTTCAGCAGCTCTTGAACCTTCGGAGCGAACAATCGTCTCGTGTAGAGAACACAGTCACTCTTACTCGACAACTGCACGTATACTTTCTTTAGGCACATTTTGATGATCTCTCTGGACAACTGAAAAGAACATAGTCGGTTAGAGCTCTATAAAGACCAGTCTAGTTCTACTGCTAACAATTCACAGTGCAATGTACAATATCTGTCAGGTACATTGAGCCTTAGCATAAACAACGAAAGAACTTTCATTTGTTGTTGTTGCAGTATACAGTGACACCGGCTGACCTTCTTTAGTTCTTCCCTGTGCATGTCTCGTTCCTCGTTGATCCCATATAAGATAATCTCCCTCTGATTACATTCACTTCGGTGCTCCTCAACTTGACGAAGAGGCAACTGTAAAATCGTATTATACGTCGCGCCGCAACGGTTTTTAAAAGCTAATTAAGCAATAACCTTTAAATATCCAAGCAAGCAAGAGAGTACCTGTATAAGAATCCTCTCATTCATCGTCATGTACCTTTCCTCTAGTAATAAATGTTCGTCGGTCGGATCGGGTTGGAATGTAATGAGATTATTTGACGGCGGAGGTTCGTCAGGGGTCAGGTCCTGAATGCATTATGGATGCAAGAAAATAGTATCGTTAGTCTCGGCTATCAACTAAAATAAAAACAAGTGCAATGTTCTGCGTATCTGCCTTCTCATGTTGACAGACCGTAATTTAACATTTCTAAAACAAACTTCGAAATGTTGCGAGTAGTGTCCGTTGTGTGATCGTCGAAACTTGAGCAGCACTGGAGTGTTGTAGTCCATTTCCCCCGTCTTGATCAAATACTTCACAAACCTATAAATTTAAATGTTACGCATGTAAAATGCACAAGTATCGACACTTGCCGTGTGTATTTCTGTTGTTAACATAGTATAAAAGTGAACTAACCTATCGTGACAGAAGACCTTTAACCTGACAAGCTCTGCCATCAGAATGATTAGTGCGGAGAATTGCACCCGAAAGTTGGGAGTATTCGGTTGCGGCCCTTCCTTTTGAAGAAATTCGAGCACGATATCATGAATGTCACGTCCAGCAAACAACCGGCTCTGTTTTAGTTCTATTTGTCGGGCGAAGATCTATAAAAAGAGTATGTTACGTCATATAAACTCATCAAATCGTATGTTCGGTATACCAATCGTAAACACAAGAGCTAGTTCACAAACCTTGGCAATTGTTGTCCCTCGAAATGTCCCTTCTCTCTGTACGGTGACGGCCCATTGAAGCATCAGCTTTATTCGGATGATCAATTCCAAATCGTAGCAAGATGTTCGCTTCACTTTGAATAATGCCGCACACAACCTAGCGAAATAAGGATTCGGTAACCAAGTAAAACCGAAGCCAACAAGCAAAACAAATCCGCACACGTGGGTACCACGAATAGAACTATAAAGCCCTATAAAGCAATGACGAAAGATACCAATGGTTACCTGTCTATGGAATCTTTCTCGAGTAAATCTATGTAATCGAGAATTCCAATCACGTTAAGGCAGGTGTCAACGAGACGAGCTGAAACATGGGTTATGAGTATATGCTTGATAACTTTTGGCTCTTGATAAGCATAGTTAAATGGCAACTAAGCATTGCACTTACAGTACTCCACTTGATCCCGTTGGTTGAGTGCCCAGTGGTGATCAACAGCCAGCGACCTTCGAACAATTTCAATATTTCTCATTTTCACCATTTCGACGAACCTTAACGTTTAAAATACAGGACTCAACCATAGTGTCGTAATCTTACAATTCCCAGGAAAACCTTGGCTTGAAGCCCAAACTCTAAGGCCGTTATTTGATAAACATAAGTCTCACTTCTCGTGTTCGGGCACCGTGGGCACAGGCAATTCGTAAATAGCACAAGGTAGAAGATCCAATGCTGACCCGCACAACTGTTGTAGGATCAGAGGTGTTCGATCAGGATGCACCTTGAATACAATACTTATTAAGACACAAACACCGATAACAAATAAAGCAAGTATAACAAACAGCATAATGACGATGTTATAGTCGGAAGCACTTACCGAGTAGTTATTCCATATCAAAGCTGCCGGACAATCTAGACAAATCGCCTGTAACATCACAGAAAGGGTGTGAATGGGCAGTGCCTTGTGTCCGCACTTGACCATTTCTTGGTAGGCTTCAACAGCAGTTGGTTTCCTAGAAATGCCAATAAGAATAATTAAGCTTGCTCAAGGCCACGATTATTTATGGTAAAAGCTAGAACAAAGACTGACCCTCCGTTAGGATCCACATATTCATTCCTCATGAGGGCCAACTTTTCGGCAAGGACGAAAGCCGCTCGCCTTGCGAGAAGGTAGTTCTGGCAGATCTTGAAAAGACAAGCATTACAAAGATCAACGATAAAGTAACATTACTATAGTTGAATATGACACCACCGGTCACATGCTGTACCTTTCTTGGGTTATATAGCAGAAAGCAATCCTTACCTGATCAACGAACTGAGCAAGAAAGAGACAATAAATCCGTAGTTGTACCCATGTATCCACGTATCCATTTTCTCTTTTCACAAACAACTCATTGAATAGCGTACAAAGAGTGTTCAGGAACTCCTGTCGGTCGAGCACACCTTCCTGAAAGCATAATTCTTACAACAGCAAAACACGACGCTATTCTTACAATACAAAACATGACGTGTATACTCGGTACAAAACGGCACGACAAACAAAAGATAACTTACCTCAAAACACTGTTTGCTGAGAAATGTGTGATATCCCCATCGAAGCTTGAACTCGTGTTGTCCGTCGATTTCATCAAGGCCCGCAATTAGTCCCATTACACTTTTCAATTCGTTGTAGAACATGTTAGTATATTCTGAAAAAAAGTGTTTGCGTGAATCACATAAACAAAAACGTCATGAGGCCAAGTAGGGTGCAAAATAATAATGCAAATAAAATACCTAAAGCACTCGAATCTCCGGTCGACTTCCGAGTCTTTGATGGATTAACGCTTTGGTGTATAGATCCGCAAAGTTTGAGGTACCAAAGAGCCCTGAAAGTAAAAGTAAGTTTGTAAACATCCTCTTGCAACCAACAACGTTTCCACCGTAATAAGAAAACAAACTAGAGAAAATATGTTATGAAGCCAATTTGTGCAACTAAGACCCTTACCTTTGCGAAGGTATCCGGTAATCGAGTAGGTAACTTAATGCTTCTTCCTTCTTTTTGAACAACGGTGGTTTCTTGGCTAACTGAGCAAGAGCCTTCCCCCTGGCTAGATCGGTGAACCACAGTGCTCTTTCCTTCATACGCATGTTTCCCTTAAAAAGGAATGTTTTATAAAAAAATACATTCATACAAATAATATATCCATTTAGGACAAGCCAAGATTCAAAACTAAAATTTTTAGGCATAAATTCAAACTCACAATTTGTTGCGAAACCTGCGTGTTCTCCTTATTTTTCCGTTTTTCTTTATCCAAGTTTGAATTTTGGTCATTTTTCTTGTTTTGAACCTGAAAAGGAGCGCAGTTTCTTCATTTTGTTGGCAGAAGCATATTAGGAAAACTTCATGCGTCAAAATAGTATAAAACATGTGGATGTTCAGAGTCAAAGGCAGTAATACAAACCAAAACGTACATTAATTAAAAACTTTGATAATTTGAACAAGGTGTCATCGATCTTCTCCAGTCTGTCCTTATGTCGGACGACCATCGAATCATGTTCATATGATGGAGTATGAACCTAGAACAAACGGAATACGTTCACAAAAAAAAACTCAACGCGCATTATTTCAGCAAATACAATTTCCAGAAAAATAATCTCATCAGATGTCTACAGCATATGAAACGCAAACAACTGGACAAAAAGGCTAATGTTTTGCTCTTCACCCCAATGATGGAGATGAATATGTTATCCACGGACCAAAACAAGAAGGAATTCAAATAAAAGCAACAAGTGAAAAGGAATACCTGATAGCCCTTCTTCAGCTTGTCCGGACCCAAATTGTCCTCCTCTTGTTTGGGCTCCTGCGGATAGACATCTGCCACCTAAAGCGACCAAATTAGTCAGTTAAATAAACCCAGAACCTTCAACCTGTAAGAACTCCAGTTCATGCGACGAAATGCAAAAAGTAGCATTTTCTGTTACGTTCAAAAACCCATTCCTTGCAGCAAATAAGCAGCAACCCACCGGCTGTGTAACTGCGAGATGATGCATCTATAACATCACGATAAGCATAAGAATATAATATTATAGTATAGTAGCATATTAACATTAACACAATACAAACAACTCACGCGGTATTATAATAATACCATTGGTATAATAATCACGTGCAACAATATTCACGCATGAATATTTTTAAGCAGAAAACCAAAGCCGATTTTCGTGAATAAAAGGTATTCACCTTACAGTGAGCTTCAAAGAAAAGAAATATGTAGGCAAAATAAGATCATGAATAGACATCCGCGTGAAACTCCAGTTACCAAAATAATAACAGACGAGATGGCACTGTTGCCATAGAACAAATGCAAAGAGCAATAGTGTGCGAACAAAAAAAATATGTCGCACTCTAGTTCAGACCAATGTTGTCTAATTATTTTCCAAAGTAATAAGGGATTTTTGGGGACTGCTTATGGCCGATTACATACACCACAATTAGTATGTTGAACAACACGCGAACTAAGGGCCCAAGGCAGATCAATATGAATGAACAAAAAATTCAACCAGAGATAAGAAAAAGATTGAACACGCAAATGTAAACTTTACAACAAACAATAACGTTTTATCTCATCCTCATAAAAACAGCGTGTGACTGGAAGGGAGACCCGCTATAACAACTTAAGCCTCAACCATTGTCACTGTGTACAAGAACAACAAGACTGCATTTAATCATATTTCGATTTCGTCACTAACCATAAGCGGACTACTGCTGACGTTGACGACTTACTCACAGTAAAGATTAAATGGAAAGAAACCTCTAGCTGTGGCCTCATGGGATCATGAGAATAGTCGGAGATTATATAGGGATACAATAATTAAAGTATTAGTATGCAGACATCAAACTTGTCACGCAAGTTCAAATTATCAAACATAGGGAGAAAATATAAAATACAAAGTGGCTCTTGTACTCTGCACATTTGTGAAAAAATAGCACATACTTTCTAAGGAATGCTCCATGGCGCATTGCATAGATTGGAGTATCATATAAGAAAAAGAGAAAGAGTAGCATACGAATAACCAAATAAGACAAGCATGAACAAAATTTACCAACAAGTTATTATTAACGGGACCTGGTTATTATTTTCTCGCTTACCTTGTTATTTTGTACTTGTCGTTTTTATCAATAAACCTTTATTAATTTCCACAAACCTGTCTGCCATGTCTCTTCATTGAACGTTTCTCACATGTCTGCTGATGCCATGTGGGAACGCCACAAATTTTACTTGTGGAAGACATGCTACCGCATCTAAAACATTTATATCAAGCGTATATTATACGACTCATTATTTGTTGCAGACGAACACAGATAAAGCATCCGAAGATATATATGTATATATACTACGCATATGAAATCTGCGAAGCCGTAACTCGAATGTGTAATTTGAAATAAGATTAGCAACATTTGTGAGAATAAACAAAATAGTGCACCTTTAACTCCACACAATCATGAACTGTGTTCTGATACAAGGTTGTCTTATCTATATTATTCAATGCATTATGAGTTTTGGAAACAGAAAAATGGCGATTAGACATTAACATAGTAGAGAACAGCTCCAAAATAAATGCATAGTTATATGAAATATGACAAAATTACTACGTTTATTCACATTGGAAAGTCACCATAAAGTCTGTCTCCAGTTTTGTAGCAAGTTAAAGTTAGGAAACAGATGAATACAGTAAAACTGTAGCAGCTATACTGAATGTCTTGGATATTTGGAGAGGAGAATAGCACATATGACATCACACGTGAACGGCAGACAAAATAGAAGTAAAGGACTATAAATTTACATGTACAATTACAATTAGTAAATTCATTATAATTATCAAAGTTGCTAATTATAATAATAGGAAAAAGTCCGCGCTTTCATAATTTGTTCTATATTTTTCCCGAGTACATTCCGAAATACAATAAAGGGTACAATACTAGCACGCAAACCTATAAAATGCAATTATAAATATTTTGATTGAAACAATGCAAAAACAAAAACAAAAATACAAAATTATATTCTAGTACAACTCGTCATACAAAAAAAGAGTTATATTATGGCAAAAGGTATACTCAGGCTATTTTCTCATTCAGTTGTTAGCAACGTTTGGCGGGTGTATAATGAACAAAAAGGTGGAATTCAACATTTTAGAGAATGAGGGAATTCAAAGGTTTCGTTGGGGAAAAGACGCTAGTGAGAGAGGGTAGAGTGGAGATGCAACTGCTCTCTACGCACTGACCATCTCTGGTCTCTCCACGGCGGAAATGCTCCATCGCATTGACTTCTCTCGCTCTAGGCAATCTCTCTTGCAATTCAACTAGCCTTGACAAATGTTTCGCCATCTCTGAATCCTCTTTCCGCGTGCTATTTTGATCTCGGCCTCGCATTTGGTGTCCCCTCTACCTACATCGTCACTCGAATATCGCACATACTCGAATCAGACTACAAACTACGCAGCCTATTGTTGCAACTTACTCCAATGAACCACGCAGTACTAACCATAAGTTAATTTTTGCAGTTGTGGTAAGGGTTCAAGTCCTACGTCATGAGCTGGAAAACACTCTATGAACTTTATATGTAGAAGTGTCGACTATTTGCATAAGTCTATGCTCGTTTTTGGTCGCCCCTTTCTTGGTCAAAAGGCATATTTCCTCAACAAAATCATGTAACTGTTACTTTTTTACGGAATACAGACATCACTTACGTTGAATCAATTGTTCACAGCCACAGTATGCGAGAACGACCAACAGTTTATTACTAAGGTAATTTCACACATATTAAGAACATAGTTTTAATGGAAACACGATTATTAGGTATTAATACTCGCAGACGTCCCGATTACTTTCTCGAAGAAAAAAACATGATATAATAATTAATAATTAATATGTATGAGTTTCGGCTGTATGGAACGTTGTGGGCAACTAGCAAAATATGCAGAAAATCGCAACAAGATTATTAAGTGTGGAATGTAACAGACATGAAACGACAAAGTGAGAAAATGAGAAAAAACGACGCTGAGATTTTGTGAAAAGCTTAAGTAAATATCATGAACGAAGCAAATTATGGGTTTTGTAATGAAGAGAACGACCCCATAGCGAGGATATAGGACTAAAAACAAGAAGTATGTAGTTCGTGCTAATTGCGAAAGAAAATGGGTCGAGGGAGTATGGATTAATCTTCACATTACGTTCGGCAGTCGTTTGCAAATGGAACAACAGTCATCTGGTCCATTTCACCTTGTGAAATTCTCTGAAGAGGACAATTTAGTAATATTATGGTAACAACACTACAACCGTTTCGTTGTGTTTCTCATTGTTTTAATTAGAAAGACAGTCGCGGAAGTCTTACATGTTTAAGGAATTTGACGAGTTCGAGATCATGATGGTCAAAGAACGTGTCCCTATCTCGGACCAGTAGTGACGCTTCATTGCAAGGTCCTAAAAATCAAACAGACGCGAATTATAATTATAATTACATATAGTCCAGCATAACTATAGTTAATTCACTATAATTATCCCAATGCGGTATAGGGTACTCATTATCAATGATAATAACAGTAAAGTAAAAGTGGCAAGACAGTTACTAAGCGCTGAATATGTGAAGGACCTCCGTGAAACAATAGTGTTTGAACCGCGAATTTCTTACCGGAAGAATTTACGATGACCATGTAGTCGTATCGGCTTTCTCCTGAGGATTTCAAGACACAGACTGAATGAATATATGTTATTGAAGGCTAATTAGCATTTTCCTTATCCAGCTACCACTTTTTCCTCCGAGGATCACTGAGCACAGGCGCCCGAAAGCAGCGCAGCATTGTCGTCTCCTTTTATTTGTAAGTCACAATCGAAGTAATTATGGCGCAGAGTTCTTGGACTATGGGGTCACTTTCACAGAACGTTAATGCAACCAGGCATAAGGTCTTTGGCGCACACTATACCAGCGAATTAATACAAAAGGATGGAAACAGAAAAGAATGGAAACGTGGTTTCTAATCAGAACTTACAAGGCATGCTGAACTGTTTTCCTCTTAAGTCGTTCAGATTTACTCGGGTAGACATATGATCTATCGACAGAGCAGTTCCAGACAACTAAAAGCAGAGAAATGAGAAAGAAATGTTTTACACTGATTAGACCATTATTCGTGTGACCCTTTCGCTTAAAACCTTCTATTCACGTGTTGCATTAATGGATCTTTGGTCAGTCAACTCCTGTGTACAGTATAAGTGGAAGTGGGGTAAATTCATTCTTTGATAAATAAAAAGTGCAATATATTGCCTCACTTAATTTTGGTATAAGGAGCAAAGCAGCACCCGTATGTAGAAATTAAAGCAATTGCTTACCTTGTACTTTCTCCTCGAGTTAGTTGTTCTGAATTCCCATGTAACCCGAGCGTCTTGTGCTGCAGTGGAGCTTCGAGCGGAGGAAACTAAACTTTTCTATTTTAGCACTATACTTTCTTACAATAATAGAAATCACATGCCCGTATTCGATTGAAGAGTGGTATTAACAGACAAATGCAACTGAGTGTTTGGCATGATTCGTCTGCATATGCACGTGAGTGGACGTACACTCGTATTTGCTGCAGCTTAGTGATGTCGGATTTGATGTGGATAGAAGATGAGAAACTGTCTTCTCCGTTTTGTCCAGGACACTCTGAGAAGCTAGAGCATGCACCCAACTTCCCTGCATCTTCTCAAGTGACACCTAAACCGATCAACATCTGTGTATATTGCATCATGCTCTATTTCATTGTCCTTCAAAGCAGTCGTCTTTTCAAAATTTTACCTGAATACATTCGCAATTTGAAGAGAATTCGTCTTCATGTTGGTCTTCAACGGCTGATTTCCTAAATATAACAACCTGCTGATATTTTGATAAGATTGCAATTAATGACAATTTGCACGTTCGAGGCAGTATCGCAAGCCTCTAGGTGATTTCGCATTATTTTTTAGCATGAGCTGCATACGCACAACATTGGATGCGAATGAAAGACTTACTGGAACATTTCGGTTGCTTGTGAATGTTCAGGTGAATATCTCAGCTGGCTAAGCGATGACTTGGAGTAAGCCGGTGGAGAGGGCTGCTCTTCTGGCACTTCTAGTTGATCTTCACTTTCCTCGATCTTAAAACTGGCTGGGGGAGAAGAAACCGATGGCTTCATGCTGAAACACGCTTTATGTAGAAAGTGTGGGTCATATTCTGAACTATCGTTACCAAGTTGATAAAAGCCAAGACTTACGAAAATTTGGGCGATGACTGGAAAAAGAGAGACGGGTCGGGCATAGGATCAGAACTTGATGGCATCATCCCACTAGAAGAAGCAATGGATTCTCCCAACTCTGGGGGAGGGGCAACAACCTGAAAACATGAACTTAAAATGAGTTCTTTGTAACTGAATGTTTTAAGTATAAGCTGCTAATTGGAGCAGTAAGTAGTGTTAAAACGAAAAATACCTCGAGAGCAGTTGAGTGTTTGGGGTTTAATGTGTCGGTTAGTGGCACAGTTTCTGGTCGGAGCTCATCTCCCATTGGAGAAAAGTCGTAATTGTTAGAGGGCATGTCAATTGGGGTAAGCGATCCCTATAGTGAAAACAGAAGAGTAAAAATTTGTTAAATAATCTGTGAGAACATAAAATACACAAAAGTAAGATGATGAAACAGAAAGTACATCAAGGCTATGTGGCAGAAGAAGACAAATCCCGTTTACTATCAAACTTACCGGGGGATGATTATTGAAAGATGAATGCCAACTGTTTAACTGTTGCCTGAGCTGCTTTTCCATTTCGATTCGCTTTTCCTCGAGCTCTTTCTCCTAGACATGTGAAAAATGAGATAACTAATCGAAGACATCGATACAGATGCTCCCAATAGATTATTGTTAATTATTGATACCTTTTTGCGCAACTCTTCTTCCATTCTCCTCTGATCCTCAATGCGTTTCTTCTGCTCTAGTAGTTCGGTTTGCAGCACCTACAAGTATTTGATGAACATTTAATAAATTGTTTATTTTTAATATATGCAACGCTTAAAATTAAGTAACCTGCAGTTGTTTTCTTTTGGCGAAAAGTTCCTTGGTCTGGAGTGTTTGTTCATATTGCTGAAGGGCACCTTGAAGCTGTTTCACTTCCTAAACAGAAAAGAGACGGCTCATAATCTGAACCACATTCGAACATATTATATGCACTCGATTGATGCTCACCTCAACGGTCAGTCCACCGAAGCTCTTCGTCCTCAATGTTGTCAACACACCATCAATTTGTGGGTCGAGGGGTACAATGGGCATAATGGGTGAATCTGGGGAAGGCATCCCCGACAGAGTGTCTGAAAGTCAAATGGCATAATGTTGGTAGGACTTCAGCTTGGAAAGCATGATACTTTAAATATCAGAAAAGTCAATAAACAAAATTGATACGTTTATTGTTTACTTATATTGTTGCAATGTAATGCCCATTTATAAGCGCAATGAGTTTGATCAACATTAGCAAATAATTCTCACCGAAATTCTTTGCAGGAGCTCTTCGAATTAGATTGCTCACTTCCAACTGCCGTGCTGGATCAATCTGGGAGAGATCTATTCCGGAATCCATCTAAAATCATTATTGTACAATAAATAAAAAGGAGTAGAAAGAAAAGCTGAAATTCTGGACTCAATTTACACGATACCTTTGGATATAACGGTGCTTCGGTTCCTGCGTTCTTTTTCAGTGCCTTCAGGACATTTTCCGCGATCTAGAATAAACTTCAGCATTTACCGACTTTGCGCTAGCTGGGGGGATTTTCACCTTTTCTTTCTATTTTCACCGTTAGTAACTATAACGAGTTCAGTCGCTGAAGGTTATTTTGTGGCATCTAGAAGAATCACAGAATTAGTGTTTTCTTTCTCTTAATTCTGTTTACTAGTTTACTCTCAAACCTCCTGCGCGGAAGGAAGTGGTGTAGTTGGGGGCGGTGGCTTTGATGTGTTGAACAAGGGACGGCCTTTAGCGTCTCTTGGATTGTGCTTTCTAGGAAAATCATTTAGCATCAAAATAGTGATGGATTTTTTTATTAGAGACACGATACTTTCAATATCGGAAGAGTTCATTAACCAGAGTTGATACGTGTAAAATTATACATTGTTTACAATGCTAAATAGTTCCACCGCATCGTAAATAGCGAAGTAAACACCTTATGAATGCATCAAAGTCGTCAATTGGAACTCCATCCACGTACATCACTGTAGTGGTTACCACGGGTTTTGGCGTAGTGAACAGATTCCTAAAATGAGTATGTTTTCGTAAACACATAATTCAGCATAGCAAACTTTTACTGCGGTAAAACAATTCAGCATCCGTCCTTATTTATAGTGGCCAGGTTTTCACTGATAATACTAAAACGCGAAACTCTGACGGTGCGCGGCGAAAAAAAGGAAATTCGCATACATCTCGCTGCGCACTTCGTCCGGTGAGTGCCAGACGCTCGGCAAGCACGACCGGAGAAAGGGCGGCGCACCGAACGGACGAAAGTGTGGAAACCCATGCAGAAACAGATAAAAGTTTGCGCAGCGCGCTTGCCCGTCTTTTCCCGGTTTTCGCGAAAGGGTAGTTAGTAAACTCGCCCGGACCTGGCGAGCGTCCGGCAAATACTGGACGAAGTGCGCGGCGAGATGTTGGCGAACTCCCTTTTTTGCTGGCACAAACCTAGTTTCGTCAGTGTATGCTTTCTCATGTGCTTCTCCGGATGGTTAGAGGCTCATGACTATTTATTATGTACGTTCTATATGACCATCCGGCTAATATGATGCAACACATGTGGCCTTCAAGGAAAAAAATAACGTACGGAAGGTCTCCGAAGATACTGCTTTTGTTTTCGATTTGTGCTGGGTTCGGCTCCAGAAATTTGCCGGCCATTCCATTCGTGGCGTTGTTTAAACGTTCGAGAATCTGAAATTCCTGCTGTAAAATGACAGAAGTCAATATTTGAAGGATTAATGGTAAGCATATAGTACGTTTGCAGACTCACGTTGGAATACCAATTACAGCATGTAAATCTGTTCAAAACTGATGTGGCCTTCCATGAAAGGCCACATAAACGGTTGAAAGGCCACACTAAATATACAACAAGATAAACACCGGATAAGACAGACTGTTTTATTGAGTCCCAACGAGTCCATGGACACGCCCATCTCTTCAGCGACTCCTACTGGATTGACTACTAACTGACTGATTAGACCATCGCCCAAAACACTCGACACCATTTTCCTGGAAACGCATAGTAAGCTGTATGCATTAATTATTATCGACTTTCCTTCTCACGTAAGACTTAGGTTTGATGAGTTCACAGACTTCCCATGATCAACAAAGCGTGTAACACAAAACTTACTTGAGATCATCTGGCTTTCCGGCCATCTGATTTTGAATAACGTTCGGCAAATTAGGCAGCGATGCCATGAGCCGTTGTGCCATTAACATATGAGGCGGTGGTTGTTCTGTCTGTTCTTCTGCATTTAGGACAGCCACGAATAATAATAACAAGAGATATCTCATTTCTTCGGGTCTGGAAGGTAACTGAAGTTTGAGTGTATGCGAAAATGTGAATTTAAAAGACTGATGAAGGAGATTTGCTTGCATTTGCACAAAATATTTTTCTTAATATTTCGTGTTCCAGAGCAATGGCAATGCAGATGAGGAAATTCTTCCATTGAAGATGAAAAAAGTAAGTAAAACATATTGACTAGTGAATATACCAATCAACAAAATTGTTGATCATTAGTAAATTATGAGCGTCAGTGTTAATGGGAAGTAGGCATTAAGAAAGGAAAGTCTCCGCAAACATTACTCTAATCACATTGCGATGTCGAGCAGTGCGTTGAAATAACTGTCCTTTCCGCCGGCACGGTGAAAGTTCATTTGTTGGAAACCGGATAAGCGTTTCGATCTGCCGGATCGGAATATCGTTATCTTAGAATAAAAATAACTACAGTTTCGCGATATGCACAAACAAAACAAACCATGTTTTTTCTATTTATTCTGATAAGGCTTTCGAAGTATTTTTTTCCCTAAGGCTATCGCGCACAAATACTTAATTGGATTGAGGGTTGTTAGATTAAAAACTGATAGTACGGAGACCACGGTTGACCACCAAATGGCTATATGAATTATTATCCCTAAATATCTATACGCCACCAAATAGCTATACGCAATACGTTTTTGTGTGTGTACTTATTAAATATTACATTATTATAACAATGCAGAACGATAAGCGGACCAGTGTGGGTTTGTTTGTTCGTACAATTCAAAGAAGGAAATAGCCACCCAGTGGCTTACGTGATAGAAGTCTGACTTCCGACAAAGCAAATTAAGATTGATCAATCTTTAAAGATCTCGAACTGACAGTCCAAAACTGGATCTCGACACTTAGTTCGGGGATGGAAATGAAACTTTTAACGCGATTAATAGATTACGTGGATCAAACGAAAGGGAATTGTCTAGTATGCTGTCAGAGAATGGGCGATGAATACAGAAATAGGTGAGTGAAACTGCCCACTCTGCATTAAATGTGGGTCGCCTGTGGGAAAAGACAAAATGATACTCCTTGCTTGATGATAAGCCATCACTTGATTCAAAACCGGATATCAAGATTTTGAAACGAAAGTAAAACTCATGGTCAGACTGAAGGATTTTCACCAGGAGGACTACTGGAATTCTTGTTCCATTTGTGTTGTATGTATAAATGAATAACATCAAAATGTATCTGAGGTTTGTATGCATCTTTATTGTACATCAATCATAATGATAAAATAAAACAGGCACTTGCGGCGTATTTCCATAAAATAAGCAAGAATTTTTTGGGGGGTGATTTTCTCCCCAAAAATTAGTTTATAATTTCCAAAAATTAGTTTCAAAGAATTTTGATGGTGAAAATTAGTTTGACAATATTAGCAAATAGAACATAAAATAATTCCCACATTTACACGCTTGAACAGTAATGGAAACTACATCTTTGCTAGCAGCTTAGCACCAGTCATTAGCATTTATTAGACATAACTTATGACAATTAAACTCGAATATTCATATGAAGAAAACCTATAATAACGTAAATAGATCGTTGATACGAATAATGCAGATAGCTGATAAGGGTAATTTTGATTACTTTTCTTTGGATACTTATTAATATTGGCTTTTAGATAACATATAAAGGTAAAACGGAACAACAATAGCATCCTTAAAAAAAACATAATATTCGGGTTGAAAGGCATCGGTTAGTGAATTACAAACAACAAACATTTGAAATGTAAGACTCTAGCTGGGCATCATCAGCAAAAGAAACCATTCATGTGTTTAGGCATGGTTTATTAGAAAGATCAATGTTGTATGCACTTCTATAAATGTTGAACTTAATTGAGCTTGTTCCCCAGACAAGCAATCCTTAGAATTTTGAAAGCATCTAAGTTAAACGTTTAATGCGTTAAAAAGTCCTATTCCGGTAAGTTTCTGCCAGTTACGTGCAGTCAAAAGAACAAAATTTGGGAAGGAAGATACATGTTATTCTAAAGGGATATATTTCCAAGAAACAGTGCTTCACTATCATTTCTTTGGAAGATAACTAGGGAAAAATAAGCGATTTCAGGAGTGGAAATCTGAATTTATCAACCATTGTTTAGTTGATTGGCGATTTATTGACAAAACTGCCGGAAATATCAAAGGGAGTAGCGGGGGCCAATTTATACATTCGATGCGTCGAGCGACTCGAGTAAAGACTCAGCAGTCTAAAACAATTGCATAAGAGTTACAACATCCCGCGAAACAAAGATAAACGCCTTTTACAGTTGTTCTCAGACTTGACGTCGACGAAATTCCCTGCATATGCTATGGAAAATTATCCTACCAGTGGGAACTGATGTCGAACATCCTGTGGGCAGAGCATCTCCTCTGGTTCCAGACAAATCTCATTCTTTGCCTTCTTTCGGGTCAAAGAAAATCCCTTTTTCAAAATCTAAATTAATATCATTCAGGTGAAAGTAATTCTTGAGTGAGACCTAGATGAATGTCAGGCTCTCAAAGTACGTGAATCTTCCTTTATTTAAAATGCATTGACTTGATGGTGCAGTTTAACAACACGAGCAAGAGCAAACCGTATCACTAGGTTTGAGAGCAGAAGAGCTGCGCATTAGAACGTTTTAGAAAAAAACCTTTACCTTTATTCTGATTCCGGGCATTAGTTGTGGATACACTCCTTGTGCGAGAAAGTCTCGTTTCTCCGAAATGAGCTTTTGTCCCAGTAATTGGTTGAAATGAGATGCTAAGTGCCTTCTCAACAATGTTTTGTGTGCGGGCATTTGAAGGATCTCGGCCAGGGATTCAGCTGTGAATGCCGGTTCGAATACCTGAAGGAAATGAGATGGTCATTTAAAAGAAAAGAATAAGAGAACATCTTCAAATTCACTGAAAAAGACTAATCTCAGTTTGCAAACTTACACATGGAGCGTGTGAAAAAATCATACCATTACATGTATTAATGTAACTGGTTGGTGTAACAAGTGAAATCTTACCAGAAGTGCTCCAGGGACTCCGGCACAGAGAAGATTTGGAGTGAATTCAGCAAGGTCAATGCTTCTCAACCATTCACAGGTAGCAGCATGCGACCATCGAACAACGGAGTTAGGACAGGGATAGCGGGAGGAAATAGACTGAACAAAGGATTTGAAATGGCGAAACAACATGTTCACTGTTTATTGATGTGTAAAAGAAGTAAGTTCACATCGAAAGTTAAGTTAGAGCCTGTGGCATGTGTGGAACTAAACTGAAGGAGTTATTCGTTGTTTATTTGTATTTTACCTCGTCGTATTTCCTTTCCAGCATATTCTGTTTGAATCCGACCATTTTCAAGTATTGAATACTTCGTGAGAGAGTGGCGTAGTGGGACGCATTGGTGATTCGCATCTCAAATGGGAACGTCGAAAATATATTAGACTACCATTAGTCTCAGATAACTACATCATCGATCTGTTAGAAATTCGTACCTCCATCACGTCTCCAGCGGTGAGGTTGAGTAATGTGATTCCATCAACTAAGTGTTCACTGAATTGATCTTTGTACTGTGGAAGACCGATGTCCTCGAGCCACCGCAGAACCTAGAGAAAGCAAATATAATGATTGTCAGTATAATTAAAGTGCATGGATAGATTCCGTTATTACCGTAAGAAACGATAAATTTCTAAGTCAACTATTTGAATCATATATATATGTATATATATATATATAGTACCAGCCGTTGGAAGAGCCCTACGGGCTCTTCTCATACTGGAGAAATCGGCCTTTATCCGATTGTTACACACTGTTAAAAAAAAATCTACAAAGATAAAAAGACGTTCATTTACATTAATGTGAAAACGTATAATTTCGTTCTGAACTTCAGCGTTTTTTGCAAATCATGCAAATTTGCTATTCTCTTCTATCTCCTATAAGATCGTCGTCCCATAAGCTAGCATAGCTCAATAGGTAGAGCGTTGGACTGATTGTGTGCTGCTGTGGGTTCGAATCCCGCCAGCGGCAAAGATTTTGTATGATCTCTTTCGATTGTGAATAGAAAATTTTCTTTATGAAAGGATTTTGTTTCGTTCACACAAACAAATGACCAAGTAAACTATTCTCGTTTATATAATAAGATTTAACATAAACCGATCCTCTACTTATGGGAACTGGTTTCTTGTTTTCGTCCACTGCACGTTTTATTTGTAATTCGTGTTGTTCAATAAACTCTTATCATTAACTTTCGAACCTGATGATGATCCCACTTATCGACTGGTTCTAACACATCTTCCTCGATGCGCCGAAGTATTAGCAGAAGACGCTTTCTGTGAATTGGGTTTCTGATCCCGAGCTCCTTAATAAATGGCATATTAATTAAATGTAGAGAATAAATATTACGGACAAATCAATACCATTAAAGGGAAAAGTGTTGACTGCAAGTATGCCTCTACTAACCCTCTCTAATTCTTCTCCAGACATGTTCAGAAGATGTCGACCGCTTCGCACATAACCAGCCACCTCAGGCACGTATTGCGGGTAGCCAATTTCTCCTAGAAAACACAAGTAAAATTTTTTATTTTGCTGGCAACGAGGCTTAGATCAAATAACACACATGATGTGCCGAAAAAAATTAAGATATCCATTCCGCACGTACCTATCCATTCCGCAATATGGTCGCTATTCCAATCTACAAATTGTTGAAAAGCAGGTCGGAGCGCAATTGCCCCAGAGAGAGGACCGCTTGCTAGCCGTGCCGTCGATGTGGATCTATAAAGAAACATATATATATATATATATATATATATATATATATATATATATATATATATATATATATATACATATAAACTATTAACAACAAATCCATATAAACAATTATTTCAAAATTCGACGAACGAGTGAAGGACTTGGTACTCTGTGCGTAGTTCGAACGGCGTGACAATATAAAGATAGGAGTTCAATAGCACAATG
The DNA here is from genome assembly GCA_036852015.1 of Pelodera strongyloides. Taxonomy (NCBI): domain Eukaryota; kingdom Metazoa; phylum Nematoda; class Chromadorea; order Rhabditida; family Rhabditidae; genus Pelodera; species Pelodera strongyloides. Next base: position 155,836 of record JAANDG010000294.1, read on the forward strand.
CTCGATATTGATTACCTCGCGGCCGTTCCCCGCCGAAATGTGCCATGATCTTGACTTGTCGACCTGGATAACTTGGAGAATAGGTTCCTAAGACTGCTCCTTGTCCGATCTCTTCTTAATCCAGTGCCACTTGCCTTCTGGGAAGATGTTTGCGAGGGCGGATGACCGTTGCGACCACGAGCTACTTCATCATCACTTTCCACTAAAGCAACACTAACATTGCATACGAAAAGTTAGACACTTCTTCTTATTCTAATTTTCGAAGTTGGCCACTGAGTCAAAACAATGAGAAAGCATGTGGACACAACATTTGTTAGTAGATGTTTCCACATAAATTGCTACGAACAAATAGGAGTCAACAAATAAAGGGAAAATATCAAACGTACCACACGAAGTTCAACTCAAACGGAGTGCACCGACAAGACACAGAATCTATGGGCAAACACCACGTTGATTATTTTGACACAATCTACATTTCATATACATTTGGATTAGTTCTACATATATTAGATGAAAAGGGACAGACTAAATTAGGATTATGTGGTACAATTTCAGTACCAATAACAAAAATACACAGTGTACACGAGGTGAGGAAACTAGTTATACAATCAAAGCACAACCTTCGGTAATACAATAAACCGAAAGTTTGTTTTCAGCTCTCGCTTTAAAATAATACGTAAGTAACTGTGCGGACTATCTGTTTGATGGGAAAGGCTATGTCACGCGGTAATCGACACATACGAAAATCTACCACTCACAGAAACACTTGAGGCCTGGTTTACATTTTAGCATGTAGTCAACACGTTTTAAACAAACGTCTTGATTTTCTACTGTTGCTTGGAATTATTATCACTAGCTGCGGGTTATTTGTTAACATACACACACGTGTTTAGTTATGCGTACGAGAATGGTAGTGTGATTGTGAGTTTGGATTATGGTCTGTACCTAAGTTGGGTACAGACGCCGCCCGTTTCTTCCGTTTCAACTTGTCGGAGATCCATCGATTGAACTGCGTGCGGTACTTCCTGCGGTCTCCCACTGACGATCCTCCACCCCACTCACCAGCTGATGTCCCAGAAGCAATCGACAGCTTCTTAGATGGAAGAGCCAGAGTGGATGCAGCCTAGAAGACAGAAATTTACACAAACCAAAAAAGCTATAGCGCTAGCCAAATTAATTAATTAATAATAATAGTAAAGGTTTATTGATTACATAGATAACACACATTCAAAAGGCATCCCTAACCTTAAGACGGAAATGCGTATACCCGCAGTCACAAAAATTCGTTCTACAGTATCACTACTCAAACGACTACGTCACGAGAACGAAAAACAGACCTTTACACCCATTCCTCTAGGAAGACTGGTTGAAGCAAAGTTGTGCTGTTGATGCACTTGCATTGAATCTCCGAGTCGGCGTAATTCATCCAATTCCGCAGCAAGTTGTCGGGCAGCCGGAGAGGACGGTGCTCGATAGCTACAATATTTTATTTTTACACAAAGGATTTTATTTGCAGTTATATTATTCCTTGCAAAATAAACACCGCTTTATTTTTGTACATCAACAGATTCAACTGCCGGCTTCATGTTATGCATCCAGTGAGGTAGTATAACGGTCATTGGAAACATAAAGGCTGATTACAGGAACAAACCTGTGGTCAATTCTCCCGTATTGTGGTGATTGTTGCATAACGTTTTCAGGACGGAGGGCGTGTCTGGGAGTGCCTGATTGAGACCACGAATGTTGGGGAGAAGCAGTCGAAAGGGATGAAGTATACGAAGAGGAGGACTGCAAAATATAGTAGTGTACTTGCAAAAACTGACTATGTATTCTGAATATACTTTAAATAATCATTGATTTGGATACTACTTATTAATTATTAGCAAAACTGTTATATCAACACACGAAAAAAAATCTGAGTTGATTTAAACAATAATACTAAACGGGAAACGTTGTTTGTAGTAGATTCGGGCTTCATAGTTGTTGCGGAACAGTGCGGTAACCGAAACACACACATCATCGTCGGATTAAAACATGTAATTATCGCGCAAAGCTTCACAAACCAGTTCAGGTGATATTCACTGAACATGGAACTAAACATTTAGATGAGTTGTCAAAACTAACCTGGACTGCACTTCTTGGTGTTCGATCGTAACCGTGTGCTGCAGAACTCAGGCTCACTGGAAATGAGGTAGAGTGCGCCATTTGCTCAGAGCTACCGTCGTCCTAAAATTCACTTAGAACTTGATTGAAAAGTTTTCGTCGTTTTCGTAGTGACATTCCTTTCAATACTTCAGATGTGTAGGAACAAAACGCGCAATAGTCCAAGACTCGTAAAAAGCCGGGAGGAAAAAATCAAATAATTAATTCCTCCTGGTCCTACCACAGAGACGGACCAATTTGTCCCATGGAACTGGTCGCCTAATGCTCAGGACCTCTGTGGTACAAGTCATACGCTTTAAAAACCCTCTGTTGAAGCACGCTTAAATAAAGGAGCACGCTCTTATAGCGTAAAAGATTTATTAGATTATTTATAATTAGCGTTTATCTGTCTTTCACTAACCAAAAGCAATCTCCGCAACTGGGCATTTATATCGAACTGTTGTTGATTCTCTTGCCAACGAGGGCTATGATTGTAAACGTTTCCTCTGCAATGTTCGTCAAGGGCTGTCCTCAAGCTGCTGATTTGCTGGTTTTTGGTTTCGTTATCAGCAATCAGGCGCTGCACTGCTTGGCGCAAGTGCTCCATCTCTTCTTCTGAAAGATGGAATAGTCAAACATGTCCGAATTCAAAACGGCCTTGTCTTGTGATTAGCTATGGAAGCAATTATGCAGTCCTTAACACTCGTGGTGCATGTTGAAAATAAGATTGAAACAATAAATAGTAATGTTAGTTGTACAAATGATTCGTTGAGCATAACAGCACTTGTGATCATTAGTTGATATGTGCCAGAGGTAAAAATGGGCATGAAACCTAACGACACTTACTGTTTACTTATAAAAACACATTTTTAAACTAACGTTGTTCTTTTGTCCTCTGTGCCATATGAATGTATGGGGCAGTGATAAAGCGCGGCTCAACCGGAGATGCTGCATGAGGAAGGCCATGTAATGACGATTCCAGATGATCGATCTCATTCTAAATGAGGGGCTTATTAAGCGATCAGACCTACCATAAACGACATGTTACCGTATCCCAACAACAAGGAAAGTTGTTCTGGGCCCAGTAGATAGCTGTAATCAATGCACGCAAAGAAGAGAGCATTTACCTGTGACATTCTTAGTCTCTTCTCAGTTTCGTTTTTCTCCCTTTCCAGTGAGGCGTATCTCATCTTCAGATTGCCCACCTCACTCACTAATTCCTTCTTTCTGACATCAAATTCAGGTCCCTCGTCGCCCAAACCAAGCGTTTGGAGCCGCTGAATGGTCCTTATTCATTCAAATTATTATCGAAGAAAGGAAGAGACAATTTACCCTTCGCAAGCATTATATGTAATACATTAAAATTGTGCTGCAAGAAAACAAACAAGCATCAATATATGAGGACAACCTCAAGTGACGTCATCTTATTCTGTGATCCATTTCTGCTTCTCTTCGTGGCTAACATCAACTCCAGGTCCCGAATCTTCTCCTTTTGTGCCCCGACCTGTTCGGTCAGAACGGACACCTAAAAGATATTCAAACATAATGAACCACTATTGAACTTGCGAATTGTGGCAAATGATCAACAAGTTAAAAAGCAAGAAACAATGAACGTTGCTGAACCATTCAATTGAGCGTTTTATTAAAACCAGGTTAGCAATATTCTATTTCAACAGTGTCTTACCTGGAGGGAGAGGCTATCTCTCGCCAAAGAGAGTCTATGCAATTTGTCCTGTAGTTCAGGGTATTCAGGACATGAGACCGTTGACATAGACGGTGACGAACTCTGGAACTGAATTGTGGAAATGCGAATAGTGCCTAGTGACTAGACATTTAGGTGAATAGTATTTTCAAACTGCATTTCATTGTATTATGAATAGTTACGTATCATTTATCACATTCAACGACTATATTACATAATTATTTGTGAAAAATTGAATTTAACAACTATTTCAGAAAAAAAATTAAACAAAGTGCAAAGTAGTGCAGGTTATTTGCAGATGCAGAAGTTCCACATGCAGAAAAAAACATAGATAGAGGCGGATATGAAATTAGAGGACGAAGAAGCATGCCATTAGTAAACATCCCAAAAGAGACCATATTATAAATACAGTATCTTTAGAAACGATCGATACATGTGCACAAAAGGGAGTTTTAAAATCAGCTTGTCTGTGTGACGTAAAAACGCAAATATTGCGATTCATTGCTCACGATTTTCAATGCGAATCTGTGCCGTGCAATAACAAACAAAAGGGCTGACAATCTGGTTCTACGGGAGCTATATTACATAAGGATATCCTATTTTATATATCAAGAAAGTAATACCACATTGTTAAAGTATCTATGCATCATGCAGCAAAATTCAAGCCGGTATGTTATTCGCGTACTAAACAAAAATTAGTGCACTCAGTTAGCAGACAGACAGGCGGCTATTTGGAGTGTGTTGAGCACAGGCAAAAGCAAAATAGTACACATAAAATGTAATTTTTTTGGACGTAATGGTATTATGAATAGGTTTCTGAGGATCGGATATACACGCAAGTGTTGTTTTGATCGATCCTTTTTGGATGGGATGCGAGTCCTTTTCGTTTTCTCCCGTTAAGGCGGTTCATTATTGTGGGACCCCAGATGAGTACGCCATTTTGACGACAAATTGCACAAAGAAAGAGCAACATCCCCTCTTACCCACTTCAGTTCGTTTTAAGCCGCAATGACCATGCGGGATTCATACCAAGATTAGACGATCTCTGATAAATCGCTCATAGATAACAAGAGAGTCAGTAGCCAAAGTGTAGGACTCTAGGTTGGCAAAGCACTTAGCGATAACATCAAATATAATTATATTTGTGAGCAAATTCTACAATTGAATAGCAAGCTAAGGTATGCGGAGCTGACTGACCATGAGTTGTAAGTGAAAACATAGAAGTCTTGGTCGAAATTCTCTCGAGGGAAAGGGACTTTCAGGGCTTGGACCAATTGTTGGTTCGATTGTTTTGCTATAATTAAATCGCGGTGATTCCCTGCGGGGAAAGGCCAATCGGGATGCCCCAGAGTACACAATACAGGTTTTGTTTTATGGCTTTATTGGAAAATACTCCATTTGTGGACTAATTGCTCAGTCTCCCATAATTATCATATAATGTTAACAAAAAGATTTTTGCGTTTGAGATGACATGTGTGCGATGGTAATAAATAATTTCATCCAAACACTGCGGTGCAATTTCGTTTTATTTTAGTAAACGCGAATCGAAAAGAATGTCAGTCATTTTCGAACAGTTATTGAAAACACCCATGTCGTTCGCTGAAGAGATCTGATTCCACTAGCCCTATTTGTAGCAATTAAATTAATTATCCGTTGTGTGACCCTCCACCCCTCTGCATACTTGTATATGTCATTGAACTAGAGCTATTTGTACAACAGGACAAATAATGTTGAACTAACGAAAACTTGAAAATTTTTCAATAATATTAGTACAATCATTACAATAGCGCTTAGTATGTCAACGTGGCCCAAGGTAGCAACAATCTATAAGGTGGCAAATTCTCATATTCCCCTCACAAGAGCAATCGTGGCTTTGGACCGCGGAAAGGAAATAATACATCACATATAGGGGATAAAGGGGCGAGCCTACCAACCAACAGAATTCATTCCCCTAAGCATCGCTGATTGCCATTATTTATTATGGGCACATTCAGATCTCTATTGCATTTTATTACTTTCCAGTTAAGCGCAATGTCTTCGCCAAATGATTTCGCTCTGGTGGATATTATTTATTTTGATTTGAGGAACCGTTGAACTGCCATCAGATAACTAATCAGAGCTTTCGCATTCCTCGAATTCCGATGCTTGTTGCCGGCTCTGCACGGGTATTCCCAGCGAAAAGAACAGCCGCTTATCCTCTATAAAATGGAGGGAATTGACAATCTCCTTCTGTCCCTTTCAACATGAAACGACACTTTACAACTTTGCACGCACACAATATTTAACAGGATCCATATAGTGAGTTTCACAGCAAGCTACGTACGAACTGAGAAGGTTATATCAACGCTTCCATGGGGTTATGTGATTTCAAGAAGGCCGTGCCTTCTGGGCACATGAAGACGCCATGCTCTGTTATAAAACTTACGAGGCTGATTTGACTCTGCCAACTCGCTCCTCTTATTTGGCGTTGTGCTTCGAAAGGGACCACCGAAAGTGGGTTCGACTGATACTTGGAGTCGGAGAAGGATCGGTGTATCTTGTGTTGTTTCTGCCTCATCTTATAGGGAGGTGGTGGGGGGAGATATGAACATGATGATCCCGTGGATTGAGCGGATCCGAAACCGGAATCCGAGTGCCGAGTAACGTACGGCAGGATAGAACGGCCAGTCGATCTGTAGTGGATGGCTACATAATTGTTGACTATCAAAGGGGAAATATTCTAAGGCAGTGTTAAAGAATAAACCATAATAAAGCCATGTTTCTAATTTTCATGTTTCATTTTGTAAATGCCTAAGATTTTTTCTCTGAGGGATTTGGCTAACCCATTTTAAAGTGAATTGTGATTTTGTGTTCCTATTTCTTATTCATACGCTTGAAGAAATTGTAAATGTGAATAGATTGGCCTCCATAAGGCTGGATCTACATACGCTACCACGAAAAAGTGCAACTGTGCAAGGTATATTTGAATAGACTAAGCTAAGAAATGTTCGGATAAGCAAGTGTTCGTGGCAATTAACACATTTGAGGAAGGCACCAGTGTTGTCAGTCGATAAAAGATGCGAAACACTTGACAAAGGAATTTGCAAAAAAATATCATGGAAGAAACGCGTTAAACTGCTTGTGAGAAGTCTGATTGATCGGTTGCTCATGAAGTAATGAGATAGAAGATGAATGGTGTAACAAACAACACAGTTGTTCTAGTATTGAGATATCGCCTTCTGAGGCATCAACGCAAAGTTTATACGAGAAGTTTTGTCACCATCGCGATGGTTTTCAAAGAAGACCATAAGCTTTATGATATAATTTCGGGTATATTCTGATAGTGAGATATTTTGAATACCGGAAATATGAAGTTAAATTGCTGGGTAAAGAATTGAAATGCTGGTCCGCTGAAAAAAAGAGAAACAAATGGAGAGGCAATGTTTATAAGATCGCGCATGAATGGAATCAGGAAACTGGAGGACTCCTTTCCGAAAGGCTTTACGAAAATAATCTGGGCAGCATAACAGTGGAATAAATAAAACGTACAAGTTTTTTATTGAATCATAAGATCTACTATTAAAAATACTGCTCGTATCTCTGAATACACAATACAGGGTAGTTTTTCTGGAGTTGCATATATCACCAACATTTGTCTGGAGTATGGAATGCTTATCCGCTGTCACGCGCGAAGACTGGTTGCAGCTTAATTTATAAATGTGAACAATGTCACATAAAAGGTTCGGCCGAATAGTTTGAGAGCAACGCAAAAAGGGGGCTTCATCCATCCATCTCTTCAAATTACTGTGGGAAACAATAAAGAAAAGGCAGTGGGAAGAAAAGAAATGGATACTGCACAACCTAATTTGGACGGATAATTAAACTACACCTCGCTTGCCCAACCTAGACCTAACCGGCTTTGGAAACAAAACAAGTAACAGAGCAAAACCCCATTGTTAACGCACTATAAAGTTGTATGCATGTATAAGAAAGAATAGAAGAGTACTTCCTTCACAAATACAAATCCTTATCGTAGCCAATGCATAAAGAATTATAGATCTATAAAAAGTTGGAGCATCAAATGATAAAAGGCGGGAGGGCAAGAAAACAACTGGAGTATTGCAAATGGTGTCATTTAAGACCTCTCGGGGCTAATCCCTGCTACATCAAGATAGTTTAAGGGAACGAATTTGTACCTGTATTCTCCTCCTTTGTTGGGTTGCTTGAACACACTGCTACTACTTCCCCGGAACGATGCGAGCAGAGCATCACTGGGGAAGTTATCAATTGAATTTGTTGTCGACGAGGCTGTTAGAAAGGAATCCTGTCGGAATTCAGAAGGTGTTCGACTCGGCTGTTCGCTGTGCATTGTGTGCGGCCAGTGTGCCGTAGCCAGAACAATTCCGTCGCCAAAATAGTCTCAGCCAGAGCATTAATTAAGGTCAGAACACATCCACAGCAGTTTGAAACCTGATATTTCTCTTTATTAAGTATAAAAACCAAAATGAAAAGTAGACAATTAGCAAGAAAGGAAGGGTTTAACCAATCGGGCAAAAGAGATAAAAAATAGATCGAGGGAATAATGGCGTATATTACTATAATTTGAAAACCACACAGCACAACGCTGCTATGTCTTCACATCGTTGAAACGTTACAACGCGGAGTATGAAGGATTCGATCACAAGGACAATATTCTCTCATATGTCTTGCATACAAAGAGTCAGAAGACATTCTTTTGATCATCTATATGAGAAACATTAAGCGAGCTCTAATTTTGGGAGGAACACTGTTTTTTCTGGCTATCAAACACTGTCATTTGAAGCAACAAGCGTATTATTTACAGCTATACATGGATATTACATTTGTTCCTTCAGAAAAAAATGAATCTATTAAAGATCGGAAGGAAACAAAGTGTAGTTGTGTCAAAACTGATCAAATATTAACGGTAAAGAGATTATATATTTAAAAGACAATGGAAACAAGGTGGTGGTGTGTAATCGTGGGATCTGTCCTTCCAGGTGGGAAGATTGTTCATATATACGTTAGAGGATGCTTAGGGACGACAATCCCTTAGGAAATGAAGAAGGGAAAGGAGAAGTGAGAGAAAGGAAGGAAAAGAGAAAATAGAAACCAGGAGGCCAAACAGGAGACATATGACAGACGATGGAGGGCTTTATCAGACAGCTGACGTGGTGATTAGACCAGCGCATAATATGTGCATACTGTTGATTGGTGAAGAAATTCTACTCCCAAGACTGCGAAAGTGGTTATGCATAGTGCGTATGAACTGATTACGACTTACATAGTTGTACAAATATAATGGCTCCTCCGATTAAAATGAATGAAAAATTACCACTAAAATAGCGCTAATAGAGTCTATGGTCCATTCCTTTGAAGCAGTGCCACTATTTCTATAGTAGCACATACTCATTTCCTTTCCTTTGAGTTTCTTGGTATAATTACAGTAATAAGGAATAGGGCGTATAACAGAAGATGTGTCTGTCACCGGTTTGGTCGGTGTTCTCCAACAATTGCACACTCTCGCCCAACAATCATCTATCAAACACATTTCCACAGCCGCATTCCAGTCGTTCCTTCCTCCAGTCCAAGGAATATTTCATCCTAACTCATAGGACCCACCGTGTCCCATGCAAAATCGATCGATCAGAAAAACAACATATCCAGGCAACTTATCTATCTCTGGGATCTTGAAACCCGGACGTCCATAAACAAAGTGAAAAATGGACTCACACTTCAACAGCAACCCGGTGACAAGTTAACACAAAAATAAAATAAGCACACGAAACAAATCTCTTTGTACTATGGGACAGTGAGATTACTAAAAAAATCAGCATGCGTGTATTGTTAACAGGTGACGCAGTAAAGCACGCCACAAATGAGGTCAAACAGTGCAGAAAGCATAAGAGGCAATGCAAATGACAAAAATATGAAGCGCACCTCTTGTTGACCGCACATCCACTTCATTATTCGGACTTTGGTGGCCAAATCGGGAATTTCATTGACTTGATGTTTCTCGATCGCCTGCAACAGCATACATTATACACTATATCTAGTTAGCTTACTTTTTTTCTTAAACTTTTATATACTTAATGTTTGCCGTTACAAACTGGGCATATGCTCACCCTTTCATTGGAAAGTGTCATTAATATGCTTAAAATTAACGAACCTTAACGAACTTTTCATAGACATTGGAATTGCGCGAGTCCATTGAAGCGGGAATATCTGATGGTGGACTCTCAACGCCAGAACTCGCTCCTGATCCTAGATGTTGACATACACAAAGTAAAGTGCGACAATTTGTTGAATATGAGATAAAACCGCATATCCTCAAGAAGACAATTAAGTTAGATCATGGTCTGCATAATACTAAATTGGACCCATCTCTTTAATATAATATTACTGCAAAGAATAGTAATTATAATTGAAGATCATGTTGCTAGCAGTCTAATAAGTGAAATATCAAAAAGCTTCACCTCTCCTGTCATCACTCCATACATTGCCATTCCATAGGTCTTTTCCGCTATCAATATCGTCCATCCTTAAAACAAAATATATAAGTTTCAGAAGCTAGTTTCGATTTAATCTCGGGGCCTAGAAATTGTCTCTACAAACATAGCTCAAAAGGAAGCATGATAATGCATACATTTGCATCATTACGAACTAGATGTTTTACTAGCATGAGCAATGTACGGTAAATGAAACCCTCGATTTGCGAATTACTTCCAAACACATCCAACTTAATAAAATACGGGATCTAATGAGCGCCGAGTATGCATGATAAATATCCTACCTTTGTGATATCCTTTCAAGCTTGCACGAGGCAGTACTTGCCGTTCCCGATCCACCCAACTCCATATTATTATTGTCAACCCCGTTGTTTTCAATCAATTGATTTGTCTGATGAAAACTAATATCGGACGTCGATTTGAAGGTGGTTGGTGTGCTTTCACCTGAAGTAAAGCATGAAATAAAGCTGGAATATATCGACCATTATCATTTAGTGGATGGACAATCTAGTGGTGGGGCGTTCTTCAGTCGATGACGTAAGCAGGAAGGTAACGCACTTAAGCTAATACAACGAGTATGTGTTAATTTTGCAGAAATGAGGAGACTGATTTGGCAAAACTGTTCTAAATTCTAAAAAATTCGACATATATATTATATTATCAGGAGGTGTAGCCTTGAAAATATTTTCTATAAAATTGATGGATTCGACACAAACTGCCAAAAATCGGGAAATAATTACGCATTAAAGTCTTCCGACGCTGTAATAAACAACTGTGACAATCGCGCATATGGGATAGGAAAAACACGTGAAATGGGCGATTACGAGTTTAAAACTTATTAAATAAAGTCTCTCGCTGCACATTTGATTTCCTTCGTTTATTACATTCTTCCGAATTTCCGAAACAGAAGACAATTAAAAAAATGTTTCCCGATTACATTATGTAAAGAAATGTGGAAGTGTAGAACCCTTAAAGGTATGAAAGTGTTATGCATGGCAAAATCTCTGGTTTATCTAATTGGTGATTAATTAAATTAAGAACTCGGACGGGTTTTCAGAGTGCCTGCTTAAATGCCTGCAAGGCAATGTGCTGGAAAATTAGAGGTCAATCGACATCTGTACTAAATGCTACTTCACTAAACATTGTACGTTTTCCCTAGTTATTGAATACCGAAGTGAACGCTCAAATATAATTATAAGTGTTGCAAATTCTCGGGAATGAACGAAAATCAATACATATTGATAAACCTGTAGAATGGCAGGTCAAGAGGTTTTTGGCACGGCTTAATTGACAACAATTCCGCCCGTCCGCAAGCTTTCTCAAACATGTTTCTCATTGGCAATGTCGAAAAAGGATGACGAAACGTGAAACCGTGACGTTGCGGAGATCAACATATATGAATGGTGTTACGATCATTTTAAGTTAAAATCTTTAAATCTAACAACGTGTTGTCCTCCTGCGTCAGGTGGACACCAAATTTAACAGGCATAAAATGTTCATATTAATTATACTATTGGCGTTTGCACTGCATTATTCGGAGTCCCAAGAGAGTTGAGGAAATTTTCTAACGAGGTACGACTTTGATTTGTTAACAAATCCATACTACTTGAAGGTAAAAGAAAAGCCGAAAAAGGTTATTTTTTATATAAAGGTTTTTGATTGCAAGGAAGCCTTTCGTAGTGATTGAGAATCGTTAACTACCATTGCATTAATTTAAAATTGAGGAGAATTGTAAATGCTGCATCGCCACAAAGGAACCAGAAACAGACCCAAAGCAATGATAATGTGATCTTTGAAAAAAGTGTGACACTCAAAGACTAGACTTGTCCTAATACATAAACATGGATTAATCTATTATGTATCTACATATATATTCATAAAAAAAGTAAAAAAGAGAATATGCGTATATCTTTAATCAGTAACACGAAGAATGAAAGGTCCTATCTTTAAAAATATATACGATACTTTTGTTTCATGAGATTCATTGCGCTGAGGAACCCAGAACCACCATTCAATTTGTGAGGTTATGCAAAAAGTAAAGCAAAAACACAAGTACAAGGTCGTGAACTGTATGGGGCGAACGGTGAACCACGCGGTTTTTAGGTGCATACAGTTTAACCAAAAAAAAAGAAGAAGAAAAAGAAGAAGTAAAATGTTGTAAGAATCGAGCGACACTGGGGAAACTAAAGGAGAACTGTAGTGAAATGCGAAGTAGTACCGTGCATAAAAATCATGCATATCTGGAGTAAATGTAGAAACGTACTAGTGAAAGTCGATGCTCCAACTTTTACCATAGTTCACTCAAAACGTGGCAATTTTGCATGTCACAAGTGCGAGTTTACAATTGGGGGGGGGGGGGGGGGGGGAGAGAGGTGGGAACGGGGGTGCAATTGAAAATTATGTGGTGTGGAAGTAATTCGTTTGTTCAGTCACTAAGGATAGGTACGTTGTGACTACTGGATTACAGTGCTAGGAAGAAAGAGGCACGTTCGTTTGGTAGGCCACGGAAAAATGATTGGGAAAAACAATGTGATGAAAATAATCACACAAAATAATCACAAGAAACAAGGATACTGGGTATTAGGCCGGATAGAACCCAGTAATTTGGGTACATAAATGGGAATTATTTCAACCTCAACATTGAGTAAGAATGCGAAAGAATAGAGACATAATATAGAACGTTGGATCAGTCTTCGATCCAGGGATACGTTTTTGTGAAGGCGGCCTAAAGGGGGGGGGGGGGGGGGGGGGGGGGGGGGGGGAGTCTCGCAGTCTCGCATCCAACCCCTCAACACAACCAATATTTGTTCACTTGTGATTCCGTCTCCAAAATAGGTGCACTCCATCACATCTCTACAATCTGGATTTCCTCGGACTAAATGGTCTTTCACCGGACCGACTAACCGTTCGCATGTGTATCCATAGAACTTTAGGAACGTCATCGTGAATAACCGCCGAATTGTAAGGGGACATTTTATTTTTGAAATCACTAATATGTACTAGTGATCATTCATCGAGATTTCAGTTTATTCATGTAACGGAAAGGAATTCTACAGATAATGCACAAAAAAGATGCGACACAGAAAAGAAGGATGATCAAGTGAAAAGAAAATTGAAATCAAAAATGTGAAATAAAACTTTGTGTTTTTCTTGTGACATGGTTCGAAATAGGGTTATGTGTATGTATTAACTCTAAATCCAGTTCTTTGGCTAAGGCCTGTGCGATTTTCTTCAAGAAATCAGATATTAAAATCGAAATAAGGGAATACATAAACTATAAGGAATCTTAAATCATAAACATACGTTTCCTGAATAAGGGGTATGATGGATTGAAAGTCACAGTAACACATCTTCTTTGTTGAATATTGGGTGGGAAATTATTAGACCTGATTAATTGCAGAATTTGCATATTATACTATAGCAGCAAGCTCTTTGAATATGAAGGTGCATACACGACCAGTTGTTGGCTCAGTCTCTCCTAGGGTTCTGTTCTATTCTAGATACATACAACAATAGGACGGGTTTGCGGCATGAGTAAGCCATACGAGATGTCCTTTTCAGCAAAACGGTTTGGGAAAGCAGTTACTACAAATATAATATAATATGTAAAATGTTGCATTTGTCAGAAATATCGACCGTAGTGAAAAATAATTTACACTATTCATCGAGAAAGCGGACAGTACGCAAAGCTGTGTTAAAACAATTGCGCAAAATATTCTCAAAAGTAATATGGAAACTGCAGAAGGGCGTTCATCGCGCTTAAAAGACAATAACTCGAAAATATTTTATTTTACGCGACAAGTTATTCGGTCTATATTCTCGAATCCATCATTGTTCATAGCTCAGACATAATTTAATGTGATTTCTTTTTAAATTGGTGGAAATTGATCTCTGAAACAGGGGCGAAAAGAGAAAACTAAAAGAAGAGAAACATGAACTGTGGGAATTGGGTATAAAAACGAGAACACTCTTCAAAAATAAAAGGCAATCTCCTGGATCCCTGGGCAATGAAAGAGGAATTCAAAGTTTACTTCTGAATCACAAGCAGAGCCTTAGAGAGTCTTATTATATTAAGCACCTTAGAATACATCGTGAATTGCACTCTTCAAAGACTTGAAATTTGAAATTGTTAGAAATTAAACAGTGACCCAAAAATTTCACGAAATCAAAAAATTGCAATACCTACCATTATGTATTATATCGTCCAATTGTTCGAGAGCATTCGCAAGCAGTTGGTTCGCCTCCACGAAACCGTCCATCCACTGAAATAATATATATTGACTTGTTTAAATTACTGATAAACACAAAGAAGTATTAAGGCGGAAAATTAGCGGAGGTACGATCAAATCTCAAATCATTCAACTAAGGTAATTCTCAAAGTGCAAGCAATGCACAACAAATGAATTCTCCAATACATCATAAACGAAGAGCTGCTCCATATGAACATCATATAAGGGCACCAAAGTGCATGATGTTGGCAGGACGCGCGCAGACAGCCGGCTCATCACAAAAGACGACCATCTGTGGCAGTAATTATTCGCTTCTCGAACCACTATTGTAAAAGGATTGTCCCTTTGATCGGCTTTATTACTGGAGTGAAACACTTAATAAATCACAGTGGTTAACAAGTTCAAGAAGAGAAGAGCAGTCACATTATTTCTTAATATAGTCACGTTGTGTAACATACAAGCTCGTTATTTCAGAAGAAAGTGATATATGGAAACATAGAGACAAGTCTTCGGAATGGCAGCTGCGGGAATGGAAATGGTTCGGTACCAAAACATCTGGCAGACATTAAAGAAGAACTGAATAAATGCATATTTTGTGAAACCATTAGCATGAGACCTTTTCTCTTATAGTTCACAGCGTTAACCAAACAACCAAGGCGGACTTAGCCCAGGTCGATGGGTCTTAGCGGAGGCCCTTCTGGGAAGGGGCTAGGTGCAGAGTATATTTGCAGTGGAAGACCTAGGTGAGCATAAAGGAGACCGCGATGGGAACCCCAACTGAGAGGCCTACCTATGATAACAACTGAATTTTTATGCTAAATTATTATACATTCAGAGGTGTGAAGTCCACATTTGACATAACACTCAGAAAGTATTCTGAACTGTTCCCAACAAAGATCTTATCGAATTATCTTAATCGGTTTGCTAATACACCGGATCAATATCCACAAATACATGTGTAAACTGCTTGCAGGAAACAGCGAACGAAATACAACAATTAAACCCTCAAGGGCGTAGGTGTATAGTGCGAACACACATGATACAATATGAGATGGTTGTAAAGGCCACTGCTCCCTGGTTGTGCCATAAAGGTTCTACAAAAGTTGAAACGGGCAATTCTTTCTCTCCAATACACATTTGTCATCGCCGCCCTTTAGCATATACCCGTTACATCATTGACGCACAACCATTGTAACCGTGAATATATGCAAAACAGTATCAAGAACACTTCGCTCAACAACCCTAGTGAGAAAAACAGATAGTGTCCGGACGTCTAAGACATTATTGAAGGATTGAATCGGAAATTAAAAGGAAATTCACCTTCTCTCTTTTCGGTGACAGAGAGGGAAATACAGAGACAGAGAGTTGAGGAAGATAAACAGAGATGGAGAGATGGAATTAGTGAGATAGTTCCAAACAATAAAAAGAATGGGTGAATTACGAACGCCTGCTCGGACATTCATAAGTGGAAATATCGCGTGAATGAGCATCTGTTTGAAAGCCCTGTAAGAAGACTATATTAACGTAATTGTGTGCGAAACACATGCGTGACTTCATTACAAAGTGGTTTTGCGTGCGCGTGTGAAAAACAACCTAATTCAGATAAAGGTGTTCAAATTTTGCAAATTAATTTTAGTCAAAATGGGCACTAAAACAAAATTAGTGGAAGCGGTAAAAACAGTCAGCTGCACTAAAATGTAAACAATAACAGAAATGGTTTGAATTGTACAAGTCACGTTCAGAATGGTTATTGCACACGATTACTTCACGAATGACTGCGCAGTTGGAATGATAAAACATTGATAAAAGAGGATGTGCTTAGCCAGCGAGTGCCATTTTATGGGAAATCACCAGGTTCCACCACTATTGGAAACTGGTTACAAAGGAGAAAAGAATACAAAAAGACTATTAAAACGAGTTAACTAATGTAACACGCAACTAAATATTCTCCCTGCCTTTCAACCTTATTGCACTGGTCGATTTTTTTATTCTGTAAATGATAAAAAAAAACGAGTGGTAATAAGATGACCACATAAAATATCCGATCATGGCATGTCCAGGGTAGACGCAGGGCAGGTGCACGGGATCAAGTGGAGAGGTGCAACCGTTCAGCAGGATCAAGATAAGGCTAGGACTCATATTGATGGAAATAGATAATAGGATCTCAATAATTAAGATGATGTGGATAAAAATAGAATAATTAACAGAAATGTATGCGCAAAAGCAAAACCAACGGGGGAATTTTGTTCACTGTTTTTTTTTTTGGAAACTTGCTTTCCTGCGAATTGATTAGCGTGACACTGTCTTCGCTATATACATATATGTATCTACAATGACGCACAAATGGAGCGCAATAATTTGTTTAAAAATACAACGACCAAAGACAACACAAATATATTCGAATGCACGGTGGTGTAAAATCATGTGCATGACAAATATTAGCAAAGTGTATAATTTTAACAAATTGTTTGGCACAAAAATTGAACCTTTTGCACGGACGCGGAAATTATCTATCGGTGCAATTGTGGGAACAAATGTAGAGTAATTATGTGCCAAAGGCAATTCTATTGATGTCCGATAACTATTTTGCAATATAAGTTCTGAGACAGAAGGGTTTTCTATCGGGTCAATAATTTGCTTCAGAATAACATCAAACACATACTAGGTTAGATATCGAGATGAGATGCAAAATATTTTCGTCCGAACTAGCGAAGAAACAAAGAATTTCAAAATTCAAACAGCTCGTTAAATGTCTGGTTTTATCTTTTATATTAACAGCTAAATGAAGAAAAAAACACTCACGATAAGGTTTATCTGTCATTCGGGGCAAACACTGATGATTTTTTTTTGATGACCGCCTCAGCTCACTCATACAGAAGCCAAGCAAAATGGAGTGTATATAACTTAGAAGATTTCTAATTTCTATATAAAAAACTGTAAATTGAAATGAAAAAATCAACAGAATCAGAAAGTCTAACACTTTTTAAAAATTGATCAATTTATTTTTGTTGTGATTTGTTTCTTTCACGTTGAAGATCCTGTGTTTTCACGAAAGCGGCTGTTTAATGGGCGAAAGCGATCAAGGCAAGAATTTAGCACAAATTGGTGTTGAAAAGAAAAAGACACACGTGTTCGAACAAAAATTCAAACATCACTGACATATCTTTGGGCCGAGAACACATTTCGACCTCGTATCTCGTTTATCTTAACTACATACATCTGTTCAAAACTAGCAAGTGAAAACGTGCTCATACAAAACACTTGATACATGAAATACATGAATGCGTGAAAGTAATTGGAGGGAGCGGGATTGATCATGTCAATAAAATATATCCCATGGAAAGTTGTTTCATGGTCAGACGATTAGTTGGTTCCCATATTGAACGTTGCAGAAAATGTGCATTTAGTTGTGTTCAAAACAAACTTTCCCTGACATTCGCCAATAATCCAGAATATGTAATCCGTATATTTGAATATTCGAAAACGCTATATTTGCAGACGGCGGCTGTACGGAAGCATTTAAGTTACAAATATTCAAGAAGTCCTCGTGGAAGGTTAATAGGTATTTTAAATTGTAATAGTGAGAAAACAAAAGTTTAATTTTAACATTTTGTGAAGTCACAGTGAAATAAAATTGTTTCTTGTTTCTTATAAAAGAAGCAGGCCAGCTGGGTCGTCAGAATCCACTTCAAAATAGGCATTAAGTGGATGGAGTACTTGAAACGAAATACAAAACCAATGTTCGTCAATTGCACAACAACGTGAACGAACGCTATTTCATAGAACAATGTACAGAACAATTTAAGATTAAACAACGTTAACATCATTTCGTGAATACATAGTTCTTGTTTTATACATTTCAGGCTTTTCAGGCACATTTGTTTCAAATTGGGATGCATTTTTCGGATGTCAACAGAAAAGCAATTCTTAGTTGTAATTTTTTGTGGTTTTTTTTTTGCCGCTAACATGACGTTACATACTCATGGTATCAGGTTTTAAAGCCGCTACATCAGAACCAGGATCGGAAGTATTTTATCAAATGTAATCAATATTACTGATTAGCTTCTCATAGTCCCAGAGATAACCTCAAGAAAAGAATACACGAGAGCTCCTGCTCGTGAGCGACATAGAAGCAAAACAAAAGAAGGCAAAAGTCGGGAAACGTTTACCTTTCAAAACAGTCAAAACAAATTCAAAAAATCATCGCCTGGTGAAGAACAATTACACATCTCGTATAACAAAAATATGTCTTAAAAAAGCTGGTTAACACTGTAAAAATAAACTGGATATAAGATATATACTTTAAAAGCTTGTTGTTAGAATACATAGGAGATGTATGAACCCATTTGGTAACGGAACACTAGTTTT